>JAQFYV010000046.1:0-16765 GCA_034695065.1 Choneiulus palmatus | reverse complement strand
CAGCTCTATACACTGCAAATAGCTATAAAATTCCTAAGATGGCCGCTTAGAAAATGGCTGCTCTCAGGTAAAATTTGACTTACATTAAAGCATCCCATGTAACAATTTATATTGGGCCATGGTTGGAATCATGTTGGCACCATTGGCATATTGTTGGCAATTGGGCGACCAGTGTTGGGCCAATATTGGCATTATATTGGCAGAATTTTTGAATGGTTTCCAATGATGAGCCAATATATAAAATTCATTGGGAAATTCATTAAAATTTCTTTTAAATCATGAATATAATTCATAAATACTTTTTCTAAATGTTCTATGACATGGGTAATTGGATTCATGTATTAGTAATTTTAATAATATACATTATTAATATTATTATTACATTCATAAATCCATGCATTATCTATGCAATAGAAAATTTAATAAAATGGATATTTAATTAAAGGACTATAATTAATGTTTATTTTAATGCATATGTTTCCCCTGATATCATCATTTTTACTGTCAACTAGAGTACAATCTGTATTGAATGTCCAGTTAATCTTCAAATCAGGGTATATGTAAATGAGTCATCCAATACTTTTAAGCTTAGTATCCAAAGAATAAACTAAAACCCCTAACAGAGGCTAACAATTCTTTGGGCATGAAAGGGGAAACTTCTTTTGAAAAGCTGGTTGTTAACTGTCAGTTTTGTTTGTTTGTGCCATTTGTTTGTGTTGAGCAGAGCTCATAAAATTGAAGCCTATATTACATTCATAGCAATTAAAATAGAAGGTAAGAAGTGTTAAGATATTATTAACAACTTAGAGAAAAATAATTTATTTGGGTGCACTTGTAAAAAGTGAATTTTAAGTTGATCTGGAAATTTCTACCTCTTTATTCAAAATGGCTGAAAAGAGGCCCATTGTGCAATCATCATCTAGCAGGAAAAAAAACAGGCAGATTAGCTCATTAGTAAAAGGTCATTTACTTGACATTTCAATAGATGAGGCTAGCAGTATTAATATTTCTAGTATCAATGAAGCGCAAATATGTGAACCAGGCCCATCTTTTTCACCAGTTGCTTCCACAGTGGCAACTAGCTATGAAGAATCAAATGACCAGCAATCAGACAGAGAGCAAGCAAGTTCTCCAAGTTCTATAATACTGGATAATTTTCCAAAATATGACATTTCTCCAAATACAATAGTAGAAGTTAATAAAAATTTATGTGAAACCCTCAAACAATGGTGTCTTAATCACCACATTACGCACAAAGCAATATCTGACTTATTAAAACTTTTAAAGCCATATCATTCAGAATTGCCAGAAGATGCTAGAACATTGTTACAAACCTTAAAGGTTAATGAGGTAAAGAATATTGGAAATGGGCAATACATGCATTTTGGCTTTGAAAATATGATTATTGAAAAGCGGAAACATGGTTTACAAATCAAAACAGAATTGCTAGCTTTGCATTATAATATTGATGGAATTCCATTGCATCACAGTTCAAAGGTCCAGTTTTGGCCAATTTTAGGTTCAATCCCAGACTGCATTGATTCTGCACCATTTGCCATTGGCATATATTGTGGTAATAGCAAGCCAGAGCCATTAAATACATTTTTAGAGGCTTTCCTTGCTGAAGAGGTGGTTTTACAACAGGATGGCATTTTTGTTTCTGAAAAACATTATAACATTAAACATGCAGCCATAATTTGTGATGCCCCAGCTAGAAGCTTAATAAAATGCACTAAGGGACATAATGGTTTTCATGCATGTGATAGGTGTGAAACTAAAGGAAAGTCAGTATACGGAACAATGACTTTTCCGCAACTAACTGCAAATAAGCGAACTCATGCAAGTTTTTTTAATAAAACTGATGTCGATCATCACATTAGTGAGTCACCACTTGAAGTCTTGCAAATTGATATGGTGGCTGACTTTCCATTAGATGACATGCATCTAACTTGTCTGGGTGTCATGAAGAAGTTATTTCTGATATGGTTAAAAGGTAAAAAAAACACGTCATCAAAGGAAATTAAAAAAGCAGTCCATAAATGGAATCAGTATGTTACTTAAAACTGTGGCCAAATATTTACTTTCAGAGTTTGCCAGAAAGCCCCGAGGACTTGATTATGTGGACAGGTATAAAGCTACAGAGTTACGGCAATTTCTACTATATACTGGCCCAATTGTATTAAAAAATAATTTGCCAAACAATATATATAAACATTTTTTAATTTTCCACTTTGCCATGACTTTATTGATCAGCAAGGAATTTTTTATGGCATATACTGATTATGCATCTAGGCTTTTGAAAGGATTTGTATCTTGTGGAATGGAAATATATGGAAAACATTTTTGTGTGTACAATGTGCACAATTCAATCCACATTTCCAATGATGTTAAACGATTTGGCCCATTGGATGGCATTAGTGCTTTTCCATATGAAAATTGTTTAGGGAAACTTAAAAAGCTATTGCGAACACCTCATAAACCTTTGCAGCAGCTAGCAAACAGAATTGCTGAAAATCGTGAATTGCTTCAAAATAAGGATTGTACTTTCAAGCCTTGTTTTGTTGAAAGTACAGGGCATGCAAATGGTCCATTAGGGGGTTTATCAAGTAAACAGTTTAGAAAATGCTTACTGCCAGATTTCAGTTTGAGCTGCTCTAAGTGAAACAACTGTGTATTCTTAGAGGATGGCACAATTGTTTGCATAGCTAATTTTATCAAATGTGATGATGGTACAATGTGGTTTGTAGGCCAAAAGTTTGGTGAAAAGACCATTTTCTATGAATATCCAGAAAATTCATGTGTAATAAATATCTGGAAAGTTTCCAATTTGCAAAATAATGAAATTGTCTATGCTTTGAGTAGTATTAAGTACAAAGCAGTAGCTGTGTATACGAACAATGAAACAATATGCTTTCCACTTCTTCATTCAACATAAATTTCTTTATTCAGAAAACTTCAAGTTTACTGTTTTTGACCTCTATAAATTTTTCAAATTTAATAATTACTAAACATTTTTTATGAGTGAATTACAGTTTACTAAGCTATGCAGTGTAATCTATTCAATTAATTCAGATATCCATGGCAAAAGAATTTTGTGTTGTACATTTTCTGGATGAAAATGCAGTTGAAGTCATTCCAAACTGTTGGTTAATTACTCCTCAAAAATGCACATGGCCACCATACAAAACACCAGAACATATTACCAAAGCTGTGCGAGAGGGTGCCTTAATTGATGATGACTGGAGCTATTTTGACATACGCCTAATGACCAAATGTGGTAAATATCTTACTTGTGAAATATAATAATGCTGGTCATTACAAATATGCAGTCATTTGTCAAAAAACTGAATTTGAATCTCACCTTATTTTTAAAAACAACAGATTCTTATATGAAAGCACGGCAAAAATGCTCGACTGCTCAAATTACATCTGGTGTGGATTCATGTGACACTGATGAAGAATGCCAAAGGTCAAGAAATCGTCGAAAAAGAGTTATTTCATCTTGTGATGAGTTAGAAGAGAATAAAAGTGAAAGTGAATGTTTGCCAAAATTTTCACAAATGCAAACTATGATTTCCGAAAAAAATCCTTTGCTAAAGAAAACTTCAAACAAGAAGCGATCAAACAAACATCTGCCAACAGTACACAAAAATCCGACGAACAAGACCATGCCTGCCAATATAAGCATCTCGCTCGGTGATGAGAAAAGGGAAGATACACCCGGATATGTGGAACCCGACACTCCCTCTCAGCATAATAAAAGTTCATCAGGACAAGTTATCAGCAGGCAAGTTATCAGCCAGTCGAACGCATCAAATGGTAAATGAATTTCATCAAAGTTATTGCAAACCAACTCAATTAAATATTACATATTTATTTACTTTATATACAAGCATTTTATGTGCCTGCATGATTATCCCATTGATAGCATGTGTACTCATTTTCTAGACATTAAATATTGTCAGTACACATAATGGAAGTAAAAATTTCTAGGTGAAAAAATGTATCAAAATCATGGAGGATTGTCTTATACCATATATGCTTATTAAATTAAAATTAAACTTTTTTGCTTTTCATAAATTTTAGTATCAAAGGATAATACATCAAACAGAAAAGACAGTTTCCCTGCAGAGAACATCTACTACATCCTCTGGACAAACTTTGGGCTTAAGAAAGAATTCTGGATTAATGCTGGAATGTGACAATGAAATTTTAAAATGTAAGTGCAGCTTTCTTGCATAATTACTTTACTTGAGTGATCCTTATGTTTAAAATGTTTTATTCCCATAGTTAATAATAATTTGTAATTATAATTTGAAATGTTTTTTAAATATTTTTATTCTAAATATTTCATTGCAGCAACAAATAAAAAAAACTTTTATTTATCCTTGAGGACACGCGTAAGGAGGTTCGGGAAGTTAAAGCTCTACTGCACAGTTTAATGAAAAGCAATGGTGATTAGTTTGACATTGACATACCAGACTTTCTACCAAAGTTACCTGTTTCAACATCGATGGAATTAAATGACCTAAATAAGCATCTGTCAAATAAAGACATCTTTATAAAAATGGTAAGTAATAGTATGTACTTGATTTATATTTATTTTAATAGAAAATAATATCCAAATATTGCCTTATGTCAGATTTTCTAATCCAAAATCTAATTTCAATATACATTTACAATTATTTCCTGAACTTTCTTATGATAAAAATGTCAACTGGCTATTGATTTGGTTAAAGTAATTTATAGTAATTTTTCATATTTTTAATTTCAGTTACGCAACTTTGGATGTTTTGGAGGACGCGATATCTCTGATGGTGTGCGTATAGTGCTTTCAAGAATATTAAGCAACAGTCTTGCAATGGAATACAACTGGATGGGAAAAGGGAAGAAATCACCTTTTAAAGTGCTAACTAATGTCAACAGATTAGTTGCAGGTGTGTAACTAAAACGTTAAACGTAATTGCCATATTAGTTCATCTAGTAATATTAATTTATATTCTTTTTGTAGCGGCCACTAGACACAATCCAATATTTATAGCTGTCACAGATAAAGAAGTGGATGCTATCACTAAAAAGTGGCTCCAGTATGCAGGTGACAGAGATGGGGGTAGGACGGCACGTGCTCTCAAGAAAATGTTGAATGAATGGAAACCAAACAGGGAGCCCCAAAAGGAAAATGAACCACCAGCATCCAAAAGTTCTGATAAGGACAACAGCTAATTTGGTGAAATTAAATCATTTGTTAGCATTTTGTCTTTGAGTTTAAAACAAGTTTCTTTTGCATGCATTTAATGATTATCAGTCTAGTCCATTCTCAACATTAATAACTTTTTAAAGTTATTTGTTCATACATTTCTAAATAGATGTTTACTCACTTGACTAAAATGACCAAAGCATTTGAAGTAAAAATCTCATAGTACTTTGGCAATCTGAATGCAGGATTCTAAGGTTGGCCATTCTGCTAACTGAGAAAAGTATTGGATTTTTTTTAAATTTGATCAAGCACACCCAAGTTAAATTATAATTTTCAAACAAAGGTGTTTATGCTAATGTTTCCTATTTTCTTCATAATTCATGTCCATATTAAAGCTTTTCTTATTTAGAATTTGTTATCCATTTGCCCAATTACAAGTTCGCTATGACCAAATTTCTTTGCAAAAAAGTATGTTATTGCATGTTTGAATTGCATTTAAATATTACATCCTAGAGTGTAATTTACCAGATACAATAATAGACAATTGTTTTACTTATTAATCAATATTTGCAATTATCAACCTAAACAGTAGCATGAATGGAAATAAATTGCTGAAAATTGTAAATACATGTCGATAATTAAAATAAAAATATTGTTAAATGAAATACAATTTCATTTAGCATCTATTCTATTTTTGTTAATGAAAGAAGAATTACAGTTATCCATTTTAATAAATGTAATCTGATTTTCACTTGCTATCAGAAATAAATTTGCATTTAATATAATGGATAACTGTAATTACATTTCTGCTAATTAAAAATCAATTTTCATTAATGTAACTCTATCTTCATTAATGGTAACTACATTTATGTTAATTAACAAAACAAAAATCCTATTTAATCCTATTTTTGTAAACAATTATTCCAATAAAATAGAACTTCTGATAAAGGAAATTATATTTATGTTTGAGAAAATTTCATTTTATTTATCCACATGTATCTACAATTATCAGCAATTTATTTCCATTTATGTTATAATGTTTATGTTGATAATTGTGAATACTGAAGAAAAATTGCAATCGCTTGCCATGAATCATCTTAACAATGTATGTTTCAATTATATTAGCGGATATCATTATGCCATTAAAGGAAAGGCCACCATAGAAAAAAAATAATTTTCTTGAAAGAAAAATATGTTCTTCTATAGTCTTTCCCTTTAATTGTCATAATGAAAAAAATCATAGCCCCTTGTTTAGTAATCTACATAATTACACTATTTCAAATTGAAGGTTCTTTTGCATGCAATACCGGTAAATGTAATATGCCATGTTAAATTACTAAAGTATTTGTTGTTGACTTCAATTGTATAGTGTGCACAACTTGAAATAAAAAATTTAGTTTATAAATAATATGACTAATTTCATGAATACTAGAAATATTTCTTTTTTGATATAATTATAAAATTAAAATTTTATATATAGTTGGCAGATCATTGGCTGTATTGTGTAATTTCAGTGGTAAAACATGATGGACCAGCCATGTTCCAATGATTGGCAAACATATTGGCCCATGAGACACTGGGAGGTTGGCCCATTGTTGGTAGTAGTGATAGGGCCAATGTTGTTAACATTGGCAAGCCAACAATGTACCAATTGTGGGCCAACCAATCTTGCTACTGGGGTATTGGCATTTATGCCATTAATTATTTTTTCTTTAATACATTATTATATAACATAGTTGCAAAATTCTAAGACGCCTTAATTAGAATATTATTAATATTTAATTAAAGTCATTAATTACTAATTAGATATTTTTAATATATATATTTTAATAATTTAAGTAATTAATAATTTAATTATTAATCAAAATTATTAATAAATAAAATCAGAACGCCTGCATTTCATCAACCAAAATTTATAAAAAATATACGACATTGCTAAAATGTAGAGAATCTCATCGGATAAAATACACCGTATTTCTTTTTGTCCTACGAAAAACGGATACAAAATCTTTTCTATTTTTTATTAATTGCAATTTTAAAAAAAATAACTGCTAGTCCTAGCTTCTAATAGTCTACAAATTTGGGTATTTTTTATGCCCTTTGTTAAAAAACTAACATACCACTAAATGGTTAAAAATCTCTATGGAGATTAACATTACAGTTCTGTACTCAAGCCCCCTCTTTAAGTAGGGCCTACCTGGAAATATTTCGAGACCTCAAATTCTGTCGTATTTCCCCTATGCTGAAAATTTTGCACAAAAATCAATTTTAATATCGTAAATCGTAACAACTTACCATCCTAATATACCGTTCAAGGGCAGAAGAATTGGCCGAGTAATACAGTTCGATGGCTTGGTCTGCCACGCTCGCACCAAACGTTCCCAAATTCGTCCTCACCGTAGCGTTGAACGTTTTCCAATCAAAATTTTCAAAGTCATCTTCCATTAAGCGTGAACCGATATCGTCGAAGCTCGATCCTGATGAACACAATTTTAATACATTTGCTATATTTAAATGTTTCGCTAACAAGGCAATTGCATTGCAAACTCTTACCAATTACTAACGACACGTCTGCAAAGCTGTTTTCCTCCCAGGCCACTCTGGGATTGTCGTATAATATTGCACCTTGTAAATATAATTAGGAGGTCAGAGCATTGCATTTGTGGGTTTAAAGGGATATTTCAACTTTGAAATTGGTGATTTTTAAATCAAAGGAAATACAATTATATTTGGATTAAATCCAAAACACGAATTTCCCTCAAAACCAAGAAAGCTGACATTTTGCCTGCCAGTTGTGGTGTCTGAATCAATTTTAACAACACATATAATAGCGCCATATACTGAGGAACGTTTGTAACTGCACCAATAAAAGATTCCTTGTTTGTCATCACTTTTTCTCAATGGATTACTGGCACGCTCGCGTTAAACATTAATGTATCTAGTTTTTTGTCAAGGATAGTGTCACAAATTACTAGAAACAACTATTGTAAGTGCATTAATTGATTGAATTAGGCATGCTTTGTTAGTTTTAGCTAAAATATAAATGTAAAATACAACCACCCATTTGTACTCTACATATTAATAATAATATAATGATATGCTCTATAACCTGTCAATAGCTATATAATTCCTAAGGTGGCTGAACTGTTTAATAGGTTACACTTTTGAGCATATGACTTCTCTGGATGAGAATTGCTTTACATTAAAATGTTTTTTTGTAAAGTAAAGGGGAATGAAATCCTCTGCAAGAATTGCTTTAATAAGAATTAGTGAATGATAAAAAAGCACTTTTAAAAATAAAAAAGCAACAATGTTCTGCCTAAATATAAAATAAAAATGAAAGCAAACTTACTTTTCATGTGGAGAAAACCAAAATTTGAATTTACTCTCACTAGTGCCAATCAAACAAAAATTGCATCACACTCCACAGGAAATCTGTTTTTTGAAAAAAAAAATGAAAATAAGAATAGCATGCGCAGTTTCTTTCAAATAACGGATTTCATCTGGAAAGTGATGCATTTTTTTTTCGATTGGCATCAGTGGGACTAAATTCGAATGTTGGCATGAAATGTAAGTTTATGCTCCTATTTATTTTATATTTAGGCACAACATATTTGATTTCATGCTGAAAAGAGCTTATTCATCAGTTACTCTATCGTCCCAGCAAAAAAATTAATGCATTAAATTCGAATAAAGTGCACTTTTTTGAATTAAAAGTACACTAATGAATTAAAAGTGTATTTCTTGAGAAATGCATTTAAATTCTTGGGATTAATGCACTTTAAGTACATTTAAAATGCAGTGTGACTGCAATAAAACTACAATTTCAGCTTAAAATTGAAATGCAATATACACATTAACAAAATAATCATATATTAAAGTTAAGACTGACCTTTTTTAAAAAAACTTAATTTATAAACTAACTAATTTAACTTTAAAATAATATTTTAAACACAAATTATAGGCTACCATAAAAAATATATTTTTTGTGTTTGATCTTTATTTTTAAAGTCAGTTTAAAAATATATTTAATAAAATATAAATTTTATTTTTAACTTTTATAGTTTCTCTGTGTCTACAAGTTTTCTTTAAACATGAGTAGACAAGTAAAAATGTTGCCCATTGAAAGAAAGCGCTCACAAAAATCCCATGATCCTACGACTTATGCCTACTTTGGCACAGCCTTAAAAAAACGATAGTGGCTGCACTGCAAAACTGCACTATTTTTGCAATACTTTTTTCCCTGGAGTATTAAAGCAATTCTTGTTGAGGGTTTCATTCCCCTTTAATGGTGAGTTTATTCCAAGGTGGAATTGAATGTCCAAATTTAGGTTTTCAATGGTCTTTATTTAAAAATAACTTGTTCCAAAGGCAAGACTTTCCCTTTAAAAAGTTTGCAGTATTTATGAAAATATCCTGCGACCGGGCTTGGAGAAAGAAAACCACCCACCGTCAACGACTGCAATCGATGCAGTATGTTCATCGATTGTTGGAAGTTCAAAGTGATTAGGAACGCCCCAAAATGGCCATTCGGAAGTTGGAATGGCACTTAATACTTGTTCCGCCGTTTTGTTGTATAAGCATTCCGTTGTATCGCACATCAGATGCCTAAAATGGAAAATCTACAGTTACGACGTGCATTCACACTAAGGTGTCAACATGTGTGATTTGCCATTGATTCTAATTGCCTGTTGAATGCCTCGTTGTTCCTTTCCACTTCTTGGAGAGTTTTATTGACAAAATTTGCCGATACACTCGTAATCAAAGCTTGTGTGAACAACATCTGACCCATGGAGGAAGACATGAGGGCTAAAATTCCAGTCGCTCCAGATCCATGACCGAAGAGGGTGACCTAAACGATCGACCGATCATCAATCGATACAAATATTATCCCAGAAATCGAACGTTCTACAATAACGCTACTGACATAATCACGGTGCTGTGGTCTTAGTACAGTACCGATATATAGGGTGATCAAAGTCTAGTTCCATCAAAATAACATTTTCCAGTACTGTACTTCACAGCAAAATAAAGTTTATAACAAATTTATGATAAATTAGTTTAAAATTTGAGTTGAAATTTCCTTCATTAAGAGGGAACTTGAGTAAGGAACCATAATGTTAATTTCCATAGAAATTTTTAGCCATTTCGAGGTACATTATTTTTCATCCAAAGGACAAAAATACACAAACGATACTAAAATTTGTAGAATTGTAAAAGCTAGGACTAGTGAAAAAAATTGCAATTAATAAAATAAAAAATTAAAACGAAAAAGAATGAAATTTTAAACAATTTTCATCCATCTTTAAAAAAATTTATGAATCATTCGTTTTTCCTAGGACAAAAAGAAATATGGTATGTTTTAGCTGATGAAATTCTCTACGTTTTAGCAATTTTATAAATTTTGGTTGATGAAATACACACATTGTAAATATTAGAACGCCTGCATTTCTTCAAAAAAAAAAAAAAAAAAAAAATTATGAAAAATATGAAATTGCTAAAATGTAGAGAATTTTATTAGCTAAAATATACTGTCGCTTTTTTGTCCTAAGAAAAACGTAAAATTAATAAGAAATTTTTAAAGATGGATGGAAATTGTAGAGAATTTTATTAGCTAAATTAATACCTTAGTTCTTTTTGTCCTAAGAAAAACGTAAAATTAATAACAATTTTTTAAAAATAGATGGAAATTGTAAATAAATTCATTCTTTTTCATTTTTTTTATTTCATTATATGCAATTTTTTAAAAAGAAAAAATAACTTCTAGTCCGAGCTTAGTATTTTTAATGTATTTTTATGCCTTTTGGATAGAAAATTAATGGTTAAATCTCTATAGAGATTATTAACAATACAGCTCCTTAATCAAACCTCTCCTAAACCTTTTCCTTCTTTTCTTTTAAAAATAGCTTTAAATACAATGAGACTTTTTATTTAATAGAGTGTAGAATATTTTTTTTTTTCATTACAACCATGCGAAGCACAACATTTAAAAAACTGAAAGACTCACTTTGGAGGGATTTCCCCCAAAACTCTCAATGTTATCTCTGACCCATCTTAATGCCGTCAACATATCATGTAGCCCATAATTGCCAGAAGTCGGAGGATGAGCATTCTTAGTAAGCAATTTGAGTGCCAGAAATCCAAAGGCGTTCATTCGGTAATAGACAACGACAAAAACCACGTTTTTTTCTAATGCTAACTTGGCAGAGGGCCGCCATCTGCAAAAAAAATAATTTAGCTGCTTAATACAAAAAATGCCAAATCCCCTACCATGCAATTACAATTAAGAGGGGGCTTGATTACGGAACAGTAATGTTCATTTCCATAGAGATTTTTAGCCATTTCGAGGTACATTAATTATTTATCCAAAGGACATAAAAATACCAAAATCTGTAGAATTTTAAAAGCTAGGACTAGATGTTATTCTTGTTTTTGTAAAATAATTGCAAATTAAAAAATAAAAAATAAAAACGAAATAGAAGGAAATTTTAAACATTTTCATCCATCTTTAAAAATTGTTATAAATCGTCCGTTTTTCTAAGGACTAAAAAGAAATACGGGATGCTTTAGATGATGAAATTGTCTACATTTTAGAATTTTATATATTTCTAAAATTTATGAAAAATATATAAAATTGCTTAAATGTAAAGAATTTAATCTGCTAAAACATACCGTATTTCTTTTTGTCCTAGGAAAAAGGTACGATTAATAACAAAATTTTATAGATGGATGGAAAATGTTTAAAATTTCATTCTTTTCGTTTTTATATTTTCTTTTATTAATTGCATTTTAAAAAAAATAATAATAATTTGTAGTCTTATCTTCTAAAAATCTACAAATTTCGCTAATTTTTAAGTATATTCTTTGTCCTTTGGATAAAAAATTGACGTACCACTAAATGGCTAAAAATCTCTATGGATATTAACATTACGGTTCAATACTCAAGCCCCCTCTTAACATGAAATGTAACAAATAAACAGCAAAATGGATAAAAATTTATTTCTCCTCTCGCCCAGACCCCCCAACCACACCCAACCACACACATACAAAACACCGTTACTTATTTCTAAGAAGTGCTTAATTATAAAAAAAATAACATACTTGAAATCCATCACGTCGTGACCCTGAAAAGAATCGCCAGCAAAATACACCACCACAGACATTGGCTCCTCGTAGGTCAATCTTGGCGTGTAAATGTCGAGGTAGAGACAATCCTCGGAAAATTCGAGACTGCCATATGGATATGGAATGGGTTTTTGGTAACATAATTTGGAATGATTGTGTGCCAAATAAACGTCCTTCCAACAATCCTCGGCGCGACTGGGAGCTTCCGAAGGTTTCCAACGCCGCTCTCCGACAGGCGGCAACGCGTACGGAATTCCTCTAAATACCAGGGCATCGTCCTCCACGAGTCCCTGCACCAGTCCGCAAGTCGTCGTCGTCACCGCATACTGGAACATCGTCCGCCGTTTTACTGTTCCGCTCGTCAGGATGGAGAATACCACGACGACGACGAGAAGGAGCGAAATTATCCCTATACCGATCAAGGTCACTCGTCCCCGTGGAAATCCCAAAAATTGTGCCGCGGGCTCCCCTTTGAGGCTTCCTTGGCTCGCCGCCTTGTCCGGAGGCTCCACTTCCACCCCACCTATACAATGAGAGAACAAGATTTAACGGGCGATTAATTTGGCTGGCGCCTTTCAATTAATATCGAGACTATTTCTTCATTACTTTTTGTAGAACCGACTTTGTCCAGGAATTCGATGCCAGCCTCTGGATCTTTAGACTAAATGAGAATGCAAAACAATAAAATATATTAATGAGCTATGCATATTCCATTAATTATAAAATTTTAGAATGATAAGACGACAGACAAGTGTTTATAACAGAAAATGAGCATACCAAGAATGCATAAATAATTACAAAATGAAATAAGTAACATGACATCTAGGCAAACATAGCATTTTGTTGAGGATCATGTTAAGAGTGATTTATGAAAGATTCTGTAAGATTCTAAGAAGTTGTAATAAATGCCCCGGGGTTGTCATTTTTCCCGCCGATTTCCCGCCTATTTGGGACGTAATTTTAGATATGCAAATTTAGGAATTTGCTGGTCATTCTGGAATGCTTCCAGAATGATCTTTCCCATTGTTTTCAGTGCTCACCTGATTGTGTAAGTCAGGTGACCACTGAAAAGGGTCGCCATTTTGATTTGGCATAATTGGGAATTTGGGACTGAATCTTTCTTCTAGTCCAAGCCACCAGCAGGATGGGATGTTTCCCTGCTGCCTCTTATGTACAATGATTGTACAGGGCTATAGTTATATGACTCTTAATGAATTGAACTTTATTGGTGATTTGTTTTGGGTGCCTGCCTTGCCCTGTCATCAGAGCTACGGATTCAACCGCCTACAGCCCCCTGTAACTAAGGTTTGACAGATTCATGCACTCCATAGTTTAGGACTGTTGGATCATTGTAATTTTTTTCACAAATGTCCAATTGAAATTCCCTGTCTACATTTGGCTAACAATTTGCAATTTCTATTGGGACAACATTGGCCCAACAACGTCATGCCAACTGCCGATGCATCCCCAAACATACCAACCAAAACCCAACATTAGGCCAAAGTACTGTTGGGCCATCGTAATGTTACTTGGGCAAAAATGATTTTTGTACTACGGTGCTTATATATTTCGCCCAGGAAGCATACATTTTAACCAAGAGATTATATATGCATTTAAAAAAGATATATTCAACGGATATTCCTGGTATTTTAACAAAATCATTCTAATAAAAAGATGTATGTTTAAAGATAGGATTAAGAACTTACTATTACTATGCAGCCGGTAGTAAATTACGGAAAATTACTGATGCTAATCCTCGTATTTCTGGCAATGGTCCATTTTCATTTGTTACTTATAAGCCCTTTTCCTTAGTGAGGCATGCAGGTATTCAAGATGTAGGCAATTTTAAATCTGAAAGAGAAAATAAATAAAAAAGATAAGTATTTTTTTTGATTCATGCAAAATATATTTGGTGTATACACTATTAATCTTTGAGTGGCTGAATGGGGTCAAATCTGACACCAGTGCTGGATTTTTTCCAAAATGGTCATTAGATTTTATTGAAATTCATTGATAATTTTTATATTAATTTTCTGAGATAGTCATGGAAAATAGATAATTGGAAGAATTTTTTTTATTCATATATCACTTTGGGAGGTTAGTAAAGTTCCAGGAAAATGTGAAATTTGCTAAAATTTTGTTTAAGATTTCAGTTGGAGTTCAACAGAATAGTTTTTGAAGGTATTTCAAAGTGTTTGCATATTCTCATTCCTTGTAAAACACTTTTTTCCAATGTTTACCCCAGTTTATTCTAAAAAATTATAATAATTAGTTTATTTGAAAATGGCATAAGTGAACATGAATATTTGTTTAAATTACATATTAACAATTTTTCTGAGTTTCAAACAACAAAACTGATGCTTACTTTAATTTTAAGAATTTATCTTTTATCAAATACTGATAAATAGCGTGAGTTCAAATTTGACCCAACATAGCAGTAATTTCATGCGTCAGCCTCTCGAAGGTTAACACATTCATTATCCCCCCTTAAGTTTCATAATAATACATATTTAAGTTGCAACTCTTTCGTTTTGTTGTTTTTCTAGGGACTTGGGGATTTAAGAGTTTTAGATCTACTTTTAATGTGTGTTGGTCATCATGACTATGAGGTAAATGCTTTATAATTTATGGAAAGTAGTTCAATTCACATTCTGTTTTTCATGTATGTCAAGCTGCACCACCTGACTTTGTGGACATTTGCCTTATTTATCGGATTAGGTCGCTGAGATAACTTTTAACTGTTGGTACCGATTGTCGGAAGACCTTTATAAGAAAAATAGTGAAGAACTCAATGTGATATTTAGGCCATATATTGAGAGGCTTATTACAGCATTGTGCAAACATTGCCAGTTGGAACCTGATCATGTACGTTTTTTTCAAACTGATTGGAATGCATTATATATTTTTCCAAGTTTAAATAGATTTCAACTATCATTTTCTCATTTCTATGTTTTCGCGAAGGAGGGAAACCCTGATGAAGGGGACGATTTCTCAGATTTTAGAACTCGGGTGTCGGAATTAATGAAAGATGTAGTTTTCTTAGTTGGCTCCTCAAATTGCTTTAGACAGGTACTTCATAAATAATTTTAATGTACCTGTAATTATGATTTATTGCTAAATTTTGGGTGAACTATTTCTGTAGATGTTTAATAATTTAAAATGCCAAAGTCCAACCACCACTTGGGATATTTCTGAAGCTTCACTATTCGTAATGTCTGCAGTGGCAAAGAACATTTTACCGTAAGGAAATTTTTCAATTGATAATTTGTACGGCTACCTTTGTGCGGCTAGATATTTATTTTATTTCATTTATTTATTTTGGAGGAATGAGGATCAAGTGGTTCCTCAAGTTGTGGAAGCCATCTTAGGTTTGCCGGATAACATTCACATTGCTGTGAAGTACACAAGCACTCAGTTGATTGGTGAATTAAGCGAGTGGATTGAGAAACATCCACATATGCTCGGTCAGTGCTTTTGAAGATTTAAGTTCATTGATATACTCGATTCCACTCTAACCACGTCCCATGAAGTGCCCTCTAGTGAGTCTTTTTTTGCCCGAGCAAAGCTTCAAATCAGTCTGCCTTACAGAATGGCGGCTACGGATAACACACTGGGATGACGGTGATTGGAAGGCCAAATGACATTTTCTCAATCTTTAGAAATGAAATGTAGACATTTTTCCCCTACATATATTAAATTTTTCAAGGCCATTATAGGCCTCGAGTCTATTGCAAGTATTGGCACCTGGTGAGAGCATTTTTCCCACAAGAAATGCTCATTTTATTAACTAGGAGCGCTAGTTTCAAAACAAATTTGTCGCTTTTGGAATTTGCATATCATTTGCATAAACTGTTTATTCATTACGAAATGTTAAAATTAATATTTAACAATAGAAACCTCGCCACGTTTAAAATTCAATATTAATCTTGTCGCGCCATCTACGAACAAGGTTAAGAACAGGTTCAGCATTTTTTAAAAGGACTACTTTTTGCATGTAGGTGTACACAAAGCATGTGTAAAACGTAGATTCTAACTTAATGAAGACTCAACAGAGGGTGCTGACCATTCGCATTCATAGCCTGCAAACAAGTGTAGTATTATATTAATGTTAATTTTTGTTGTGCTTTGCAGAACCTGTGCTGAATTTTTTACTGTCATGCATGCAGCATACAAAACTGTCCACTGTAGCAGCTAATGCTCTGCAAAATATATGCAGCACATGTCGCGATCAAATGGGAGAACACTTTCAGGGTTTAATACAGATTATTGAGGCAATGGATAACTTTAATATTTCCAATGAAGCGGCTGTTGGTCTCTTGAAAGGTCAGAATTTTCCTAATCTCCATAAATCCATAAATCTCCATACAGATTTTTAGAATTTCGAGGTACATTTATTTTTCATCCAAAGGACATAAAAATACATAAAAAATACCATAATTTGTA
>JAQFYV010000045.1:0-16834 GCA_034695065.1 Choneiulus palmatus | reverse complement strand
AAAATAAATGTACCTCTAAATTCTAAAAATCTCTATGGAGATTTAACATTACGGCTCCAACTCAAACTCCTCCTTAATCTCAGAAGCGGCTCAGTTTTTTTAAACACTGTTTTCACAAATGATTTCGTATATGGTCAAATAGATGATAAAGTTTATTAAATGGACCATCAAGATCAATCGTATATTCATGCATGTAACTAAAATGTAAGCTACACTGAAGGATTTTCTTACATGTGCTTGTTTTAGAAAAAAATATTTTGTGTTGAATTGCGTAAATGAGCTTTCATAAATTAATAATTGGATATTGGTGGATTTCCATATACCCTCAAGAGTACGCCAAGAAAGACTGCCATTGCTAGCATAACCTCTTAACAACAAAGTATGAAGTGCAGTTTAGCCTAATAAAAGTTCATACTATACCGTTATACACTATACACAGTATAATTGAACACTGCAGCACTATTTACATCGAAGGGGAAAAATGCACATTTTAATTCTCAATTGGATTTCTTGGTGCCAAATTGGACAAGTGTAGCATACCACGATAATCCCACCTGCCATTATGAAACTAGGCCAATATATTATTTATTTTTTTAGTTCAGTTAAGGGCTTTTTTCTCCCTAACGGAAGCAATCTATTTGGCAAGGATCTAGTATATGTGGTTTTTCAATCGATTTCCACATTTAAGTATCTCACTATATCTTGTCCTATAAGCACTTGAGTGACATTGAATGAAAAGGAGTGTCCATCCCCATTAAAGTATTGACGAAGGTGGCAGACATGACAGTTGAGGGCATAAATACAGGGTGAAAAAACTATATCCAAAATGTTTGAACTTAAAGGATAAATGTATTGGTATAATTACAACATCTCAATCTCCATTACATACAATATTTAAATTTACGAATGCACTTGAACGGAGCCATCATAATCATCGTCATATAACTTGCTTATAAATTAAATATTAATGTCCTTAATAAATAACCATTCAAATTACTCAACATCTACTTATTGAGATTAGGGTATTGTCATAAATAATTAAGGTGCTCAATGATAATGCGGGTTCTGTTGATAATGTGGAGTATACATTTAATAGGATAACTGAACAACTGCATTGATAATATCTAGTTCTAAGTCTTTAAAGTTAATTCAACAAACTGAAGAAACTAACAAAAATCAGTCTTTCCTTCTGATTGGTCCATTAGAATTTTCCAGTCCATTTTCATGTTGAGAGTCCCAGAGAAATCTATTTCCGTCAAACAACTTTTTGCTTATTTCTTCTACAATGTTATAAGTCGAAAATTTGTTTTTTTTATATTTTGGCAAAACCATAATAACAATAAACTGTTACAACAGATGTAAGAAAGTAGTGATAGACGACTATTTAAAATTTCAAGTGCAAAAAATGCTTGGGTCATCCTCCTATGAAGACTAGAGAAAACCCCATGCTTCTATCTCTACCGTAGTGAAAAAGTCCCATTCAAACCCATTAAACAGCTAATCAGACTAATAGGAATAACCAGACTGGCTAATAGGTGTAATTGGAGTTAATCAGAATGATAATGAAATGTTATGGGATCTTATTGGAATTGGCCATAATTTCAATTGGAGATAATGGCATTACATCCTCTAATTATGGGAATTCGTATGGGTTTAATGGGTTTTATAACAATGGGATTCCAATTAAAAAATTATAATGGGAATTCCTTTCCATTCAATGGGACCTATTATAATTGGATTTTAAATAACAGAATGTAATAAATAGATGATAATTATTAGGTTAATGGGACCTATTATAATGGGATTTCAGTAAAATAGTTTAAAGGAGAATTTTAATTAGTTTAATGGGAACTATTACAATATGAAAAGCATAATTTAATAGTTGATACTTATAAAAGTTAATGGGACCTGTTATAATGGAATTTTAAATAGAATATTTTAAAAAAGTATTTTAATTTGCTTAATAGGATAAAACGTTTATTTTTGGTCACTACGTGGATTTAGATTTTGGTGATTTACAAACATTTTGCAATAACGTTTATTAGATGTCAAAACGAGACAGTATTATAACATTGATTGAAGGTATTTTTTGGGTTTTAATTAACGTACCCTAGTTAAAAAGTCCCATTAGTCTTATTGAATGGGACCAAATATTCAATGGGACCTTTTATAATCGGACCCATTTCAACTCTGTTATCGAAATGGACCCATTACCAAGTCTCATTGCTTATTGGACCAATTACAATGGGACCCATTGCAATTGGACTCCAAAAAATTTATTTTTCTAATATTTCACGATGTGACTAATTACACTATGAAGAAATGTTTTTGTTTTTGTGACCTATTACAATGGAAATTTAAATAAAATTAATTTAACTGAGAATTATTATTGGTTAATTAAGGCTTATTAAAGATGTGTGCCAGCGGAATACTGAACGCAACACAAGGATCAATCACATAACTTCTATTCATAACTTTTCATCATACTTACAAATTATTTAATGTCATTCAATGTTATATAGTTGAATGTTTCGTAAGTGGACATAACTTTATTTAAAAGAATCCCTTCTAGTTTAATTGATGAATATAGAATGGTTTTGTAATTGGTAATAGACCTGGTTATACCAGCCCTCATAATTATGCACAGGTCCCATCACCTTATTGGTCCCATTATTATGGGATTTGCTTTGTCAATAGCAACAATTAATTAAGTTATTAGTTACATTTTCTTAATCACATTCTCTCAACAAATACCAGAATTAGGACCTTCACTTGTTGAGAATGATTTTCTTACTGGGATTTCTATTCATTATAATTACAAAAGTTTTGGTTTTTTACGTCTGAAGTGAGAGGATCAAAAGTAAATTATGGCCTTATATAGGTTTCGAAAACCATATAGTGGTATATGAGGAGTTAAGGATAGAAGAGGATAGGATAGGCTAGGTATATAACGCGATGTGAGTGCAATGTCATAAATGGGTATTGATAGCATAATGAGGTAAATTGTAAAATATTGAAGAAAAAATTGTTTTTGGAGTCCTATTGCATGTAATTGGTCCTATAAGCAATGGGACTTGGTAATGGGTCCCATTGTAATGGGTCCTATAAGCAATGGGACTTGGTAATGGGTCCCATTGTAACAGGTCCATTTCCCTAACAGAGTTGAAATGGGTCCAAATATTATAGGTCCCATTGAATAATGGGTCCCATTCAATAAGACTAATTGGACTTTTTCACTAGGGTAAAAACAAAGATATTGGCGCCATCGGGTCCGAAACCCAGGTTCTCAAAAATTTCGATGTAAAACATGTTAGTGCATCCTCCTATGAAGTTTGGAGAAAACCCCGTGTTTATATCTCTAAAAACAAAGTTCTTGGCGCCATTGGTTGGTTAGGTAAGGTAAGGTTAGTTAAGGTAAGTTATGTTTAGTTAAGGTTAGGTAAGGTAAGGTTAGTTAAGGTAAGGTAAGGTTAGTTAAGGTAAGGTAAGGTTAGGTAGGGTTAGTTAAGGTTAGTAAGTTAAGGTAAGGTAAGGTAAGGTTAGTAAAGTTAAGGTTAGTTAAGGTCTAGTTAGGTTAGGTATGTTAAGGTTAGTTAAGGTAAGTTAAGGTTAGGTAAGGCTAGTTAAGGTTAGGTAAGGCAAGGTTAGTTAAGGTAAGGTTAGGTAAGGTAAGGTTATGTAATGTAAGGTTAGGTTAGCCTTGGGTTTGAACCCGGGTCTGGGTTCTGAAAACTTTGATGTGAAATTTCATAGTGCATCCTCCTATGTGGTTTGGAGAACACCCCATGTTTCTAACTCTAAAAACAAAAAGAAACGGTCACCCATCCTAGTACTGACTAGGCCCGATGCTGCTTATACCATGTTTTTTGAGAATTCATGATGTCAGAGGTCATACTGCATCCACCTAGGTAATTTTAATCCTCCCCTGTGATTCTATCACAAAAAAAGTAAAAAAATAAAATTCAAATAAGGCACCTTTTCTCAAACTCAAGTCACCCAAAAACAAGTTCTAAAGTGCTTTAACCAAAAGATTTACAGCGACAGATTACATTTTAGGCTCTTGTGGGGGCTACTTACACAGGAAGGGTCACAAACCTTAGTCTGTAGGGTCAATTGGGATGTACAAATTGAGCCTATTATTGAACTTGACATTACTTTGGACTAGTTTAACCCATGTGCCGAGTTTCGTTAAATTATAATTTTCTTTTTAGAGAGTTACGGAAAATACAGACAGACAGACAGACAACACGAACATTTAAAATAGCTTTCAAGAATTAATATTATATACTGAAGTTGAATACTGAATAGTTGAATACTGAAACAGCCCTAGTACGCCTGCAAATAATTTGTATGCATTTCAAAGTCAGCCTATCTTTAAATATAATTAACAACTGGCGGTCGGAAAAAAACCCAGGAACAATAAAAATGTGCTATATTCAAGAAAAATGGAATTCTCAATTAAAGCTGATCTAACAGGGGCGTAACCAGGAAATCGTCCTAGGGGGCGTACAAACCATGTAAATGGGGCCCACTCGGACTGTCCGTTCCGTTCCGGTCCAAAGATATTTTAGTACCGTATTTTTCGGTCCAAATGGGTATCATATACTTTGGGCTAAATATAATGTGCATAACTGTACAGACGATAATAAAGATATAATTAAGGTTTAAATCCGGTGTGCGTATTATCTTAGGAAAAAAGAAGATGGGCTGCATGTCTTAACTGTAATGATATATATTTGCTACATCATGATCTATCTACATGTTAACAATATTCAAAGTGTGATTTGTTGGGGGAGGGGGGGTATCCAAGTTACTGAGCCCCCCGTGGATACGCCTATGACTTTTATAACTAACGTTTGAAGCTATAGGGCCTATATTCATCTATTTTATGTAACCTGACTTTACAGTTTATAGTTACTGTAGTGGTAAGATAATGACACAGAAATTTCACAATCTGTAAATGACGCTTTGGGAGCACTCGAGTGAGCCCCTGAAAAATTCTAGATGAAGAGGGCATTGTACCCTTGTCTACCCCCCCGTGGTTATGACACCTCTATGGTCTATAGTATACATGTACATGTACTAAGGATAGATTATAGATGACAAATAGTCATTAATTATATGTGATTAACAAAAAACATTCATTGGAACTTAACAGAGGAAAAGTTTGTTGTTACTGTAGGCTTAGAAGCTTTTTCCACACCAATGAGTTTCACTTCCGGTTTTACTTCTTGCTTTTTTTAATTACGAAACCCAAAAAGTAGATCCAATCAGGAAGCAGCTTATCAAATGACGTTACTCCAATCATTGCAAACACTTTCTATTTAATTCTGATCACCGGTTTCTATATCCCTTATTATTATAGGCTACTGTTTGTCAGATGTAACAAGCAATTTCATTTAAATCATGAAATCAATAATGGATAGTTTCAACCAAGATAGTCTTTTTTATTGACTAAAAGCACTGAGTGTTCAATGACGTCATACAAACACCTCTATAATATGACGTCTATGACGTCACTAGCAACCTGTATTAGTCAGGAACAGACATATAAAACAATGTTCTAATATATAAAAAGGTTATAATGTCTTGTCATATTTATTCAAGAAAAGAGATTAAAGCTTATTCTCCAGCATTCGATAATTAATTAGAACAAACCAAGATACAAGCATAAAACAAAATTGCGCCTTTCGGTGCCATAATCTAACCTACAAAAAAACAAAAACAAAAAAACCACAACAGGAATAACAATTCTTCGACTTTGTCTAGACAGTCTTTTAATGTTGATGATTAAATTAGTGTTCAATGGAAATATTACCTAACCGGCACAAAGCTTTCCTTAAAAGATATCTAAACATCTTAGGGCTCACGAATGTGTTTATTGTTTACTCAAGGAGCCATTATAATTGGACTCAATACAGCAAAGTAAACTGACTAAGATTACTTTGGTGGAAAAGCAGGAAAAAAGTGTTTGGTTCTTGGCAATGAAATCCTTTTAGCTCATATAGATAAAAAGTCCTTTAAGCATAGTCATTTACTTAGTGAAATGAGTTTCTTGAGGATTATTGAGATTCATGTCAGCTTAGCAAGTGTCAAGTCAACAAATTGTAATTAAGATTTCTTAGTTTTTGAAAGTTTTAATTACCATTTATAGTAAATTATATATTATCAGTGCAATCCTGAGTTTGACATGTTATTCCTATGCCATCTCATGACCTGTCTTTAACAACTTAACAAGACGTTAACTATCCCAAGAGAAAATTCCCATTAAGTCTTATTGTCGATGATAATCCAGGTTCAAAGGAACTTCTTATACTAAAGATAGGAAAGTGCATGCAGTGATTGCTATCTTTTATTATAGAGCATCTTTGAACCTGGATTATCGACAATGAGACATAATTGGAATTTTCACTATGGTATGCACAATTACGAGTGAATATGTATATATCTCAACATAAATATCTAAAAATTGTTTACATTAAAAGTCACGAATTTTAATAATATTATTTTTCAAATAATTTTTTCTAGCATTAAAAATAAATGTTTAAATAAAATTCTTACTTAATTTCACTATTCCAGCTAATATTTGAACATTTAGAGATAAATTTTCCAAAAAAAAAAAAAAAAAAATGAAATGGTAATGATAATAATTAAGAAAAAACAAATGACTGTGGCAAATATAAATAAATGGTAAAATACGAGTTCGTAAATATTTTCGAAAGATTACAGGTGACAATAACGATTTTTTTTTCTTTTCCATTTTCTAAATATTGTAAAGAAATTTAGTTAAAATCCAAACAAAGAATATACACCTGATATTTTAAGATTTCACATTTTCATTGATTCCAAATTCATAATCACTAAGGTTCACTGATTTAAGTGAACAGATGCCATCATTTAGATTTCGAATTTTCTAATGATAGCATTTTTAACTGAGTTTAATTTAATTCAACTATGTTAGCTTTCAAAAAATAACATTGCGTAAATTGAAATATAAATGGTGGCATCTTTACATTATACTGCTAATACATTTTTTCAAATGCAGACCTTATAATTTTATAATGAAAAATGACAAGAACTCATTGAGAAAAAGCTATAAAGTGCTTCATTAATATTTCAAGGTTAGAATATCGTTTTTTCTCGGTGAATTTAGCAAAAGGAAATCGTAAACACACATAGCAAGTTTTTGGAGACAAATTTATTAGCCTCCTAAATTTAGACCAGCTCCGTTTGTGGCAGTTAGGCTACATTAACTCTTCCATGTGAAAGTATGCCAATGCCAAAGTGAATTTTCAGAGCACATATATTTTATCATATATGCAATGTTGAAAATTTCAAATAGATTTGCTTTTTGAGCTGAGTGCAACTTTCATGCTATTTTTGTGTTTTTTCCATCGATGCTCCGATTATTTTCAGCTCAAAATAAAAATTCTGTTGGTGAAAGATCGGTTATATCTGCATTTAAATTGTCAGTGTATGTACTTATATTCGTGCACTTCTTATTAGATTATACCGGTAGGTAGTATGCATGTAAACTTGGGTCTGGTTTTAATATTTCAAAAAATCTGGAAGAGTCGGTTCTTTTCATGTATATAGTTCAGGACTTCTCGCGAAAGACTTTAAATGTTTGCATTATTTAAGAGTTAGTAAGCATGAATTTTTAATGAAATAATTTGGTGGCATAGAAGCCTCATATTTTTCCCACTTCTGAAATTAAATTTTATAAAAACTGCACCGCCTGAAAATAGGAAGTCAGTGATTGATTCAATGCAGTGCAAATAGCACATGGCAAAGATGAATATTTAATTTTACAACTGTACACAAAATAGCCTTAAAAAATTCCCTTTAGAAAGCACGGATGACATTGATTAAGAAGCAATTCTTCAAGATGCATATGAAGTAGAATTCAATTAAAGTTGGCTTTTAGATATCACAACAATACAAAAAACACCAATTAGGTTATTAAAAAGTTTTTCTATTGGCAATCATTGGGTATTCAATAAACAAAACCCGATAGACAATTCTGTAAACAAATTTAAATTAACAAGAATCAGAATTAGATCGGTTTGTTAACATGCTGTTGAAAATTAAAATAAATTGGACGCCATTTTAAATTTAATATCATGGGTATGTGTCAGCCGTAAGCCACGTATATATACGAGTGCAAATCGACCATTGGCCAATATAGGAAGTGGGGGCACAATGTGAAACGAAGAACCCCACCATCTTCATGCCTTTACCATATACGCAACATGACAATTTTAGGATTTAAATGTGTTCATCGCGAATTATTCATTAAAGCATATCTTCATAGATTAAAATAATCAGGAACTATACGAGAATTACCATAATCACATATGGTCAATATATTGAACAAATTTTCAAATAAATGCATTCAAGTTTTCAAGAATTCATATACGCATATTGAAAATTTAAACATCTGCAGCATCATTTAAATGCATGTACGAGGATATGACGTCAGACAGAAATCTTGATAAAATGTCGACAATGCCTGTTTAATTTTAAAAGATAATTTGCCACAACTGACGGACGTGCATCTATCTGTCAAGCATCGATTAAGTGACTACAGAGCAGGGAAATACATACAGCTAACTTCCTGCATTGAACTAAAATTATTACCACAAGAAACTGGAATAACGAATTAAGCAACGAAAACGCTTAGACAGAACTTTCAAAGACAATTACGTACTAATTGTCACCAATCGTACCTGAAAATTACCTTAAATTACCAGAAGAATGGAAATAGGGCTTCTGGTGTGTAAACCAGGAATGTGGCTTTGGCGCCAAATTCCTGGTTTGGCACGTAGATTGCGTCAGTCAGCTGACGTGTGGGGGAATTTAGGCCAGGTGTCGAAATTCCTTCACAGGTCAGCTGACCGCAGTCTATTGTCTCTGTTTTATATAAAAAGGGGCAACAATTTGATAATGATTGTCGTTGTTCTGCCGGGCGCCTGGGTGGTCGCTGCCCCGAGTGTTGTTATGAGGAGTTAAGAGTTTATTATTGTAACTAGGAGTTAGTTTTGTTAAAGCATTATAAAGAGTTTATAATTTAACCAACCAACGTGTGTCGCTGTTATAGTACGGAGGCAAAAACTTCAGCCCGCTGGATGTACCATCGGGACGGCGGGGAAGACCCCAACCATCAGCTACATCTTTACATGGTGGAGGTGCGGGGTAGTACCCGCCCGTCCAATTCCAGTGGACCTGAGTGGTTCGAGTCGACGTTGGAGAGGAGCGACCATGAGACCAGCGGCCAGCGACCCCGGGACCTGTGGCCATTCAGCGAGGGACAGCGAATCCTCGTGAGATGGACTGGCCAAGGACCGGCTGGGGACGGGCGCCCAGGCAGCCAGCGCCCCCGGGACCAGTGGCCATTCAGCGATAGATGGCGAAAATCCCCGTGAGATGGACCGGCGATGAGATGGACTGGCCGGGGAAGGAGGAAATCCCTGCAAAATGGGCAGCGGGACGGAGATAATCCCCACGACCACCAGCAGCCAGGCTACCAGCAACCCTGAGACCAGCGACAAACCATCGGCTTGGGAAGGAGGACATCCCAGCAGTGCCAAGGGAAGGAGGACATCCCACATTCCAGTGCCAGCCGGGGAGGGAGGACATCCCCGAGGATCAGTGACCGGCGGACCAGGGCCAGAGGGCCGGCAGCCAGGGACCGACGGCCAGATTTTGGCAGCCCCTCACTTGGAGGACCAAGTGGTGTTTTGGGGGGATATGTAAACCAGGAATGTGGCTTTGGCGCCAAATTCTTGGTTTGGCACTTAGATTGCGTCAGTCAGCTGACGTGTGGGGGAATTTTGGCCTGGGGTCGAAATTCCTTCACAGGTCAGCTGACCAGTCTTTTGTCTTTGGGCAGTATATAAGGGGCGACAATTTTATTATTGTTGTCGTTCTAATGCCAGGGGCCTGGGTGGTCGCTGCCCCGAGTGAGTCTCAGTTGTTGAGTTGAGTTTATTGTATTTTAATTATTGTTAGTTAATTAAAGAGTATATACAAATCAACGTGTGTGTGTGTCTCTGTAAGATTACAGAGGCAAAACGTTTAGCCTGCTGGATGTACCATTGGGGATGGCGGGGAAGATTCTAACCGCTGAGTCTACGGTTTTCCTTACAAAGTGTAATATTAGGGCAATTGTCATCCACCTCAGCAAGTCACAAAACCATCTTTTACCTATTTACTGTATGAGATTACAGAATAAACCATAAAAATAAAAAGGTGCACGATCCACTAAATTAGATAAAACAACAGGGACCTATCTTACAAAGCAAATTGAGGTGTGCAAAGTTGAGGAATCGCATGAATTTACATTTTTGTTCAAAATTTGAAGTCAATACTCGTGCGAATTTCAACAAACCCAATACAATTGGCACGTGTACTGTATAATATAATATCTGTCTGTCTGTATATATGATAACTGCCGTTAGAATTTAGGTACACCAATGAGACTTGGGATCTGGTATATTTGAGGGATAGCCGTGGTCAAGTTCATTGATGTACCGGATTGGACTAACCCAAGGGTTAAAACCAGGTTAATTCTTAACTCTTCAAATGCCATTCACTTAACATGGGGCTCTGCTTTTTTCATTTTTATATTCCCTGGTTTTCAAGATAGAATCACGGGACTTTCTCCCAATTTCATGGGAGGATTCGCTGGAACGTTCCACACGTAAATTTTAGAATCCGATGGAATCTTCGTAAGAATCCCCAAGGAATCTTAGGACTGTATATTTATTTTTGTAGGCACACAATAATTATCCCTTTAAGCACATGTGCAGAAAAAATAATAAAAATAAAAACCTAGTTGATGGAATTGTTTAATGTGTTGTGTCCTGGATTAATATGTGGACAAGCAAATTCATGAAAATAAGCTAACTTTCACAAATAAGACATCACACTCATGAAAGTTACGTCATTATCATGAATATGACGTGATAATCCTGAAAGTGACGTCATTTTAATGTACTACACTGTTGTGACGTCACTTTCGTGAAAATAAAAGATAACCACTTCTTCGTTTCGAATGGCACTACCGGCCTTCTGTACCAATCAGTTGTTGTTACAGAGAGAAATGTGTGTCATAAAATTAAAGTATCAGCAACTTGGACGCTGGTCAAAGTAGCGGTTTTTCCAAACCCTACTCCATCTAAAAATCGGGCTGTAGGGTTTTTGGATGCTTAGAAAATTGGACACTGCTAAGTCCCACCCCCCTTCCCGTGGCAGATTGTAGTATGGAAATCCCTGTAACTTACAGTGATTTCTTTTGCCAGCAATGAGTAACACCCTGCATAGTCAATTACAGAATTAACTCATCAGGGCCCTCAACATGATTAGCCACCATACTTTTAGGTGGCCTTCTTGAATTTTGAGATATTAGGGTTACATTATTATGTAAAGCTGATAATGACTGCAGCTGCAGCTCGAAATGCCGGCCTATCATTTTAGTAATCAATCAACTTCTGTGATTGCTATGCAGATTGTAGTATTGACATTTTTATCTTTACAACTACTTGATTATGTTAAACTTCTTACTTGCTGACATTCCATCAATCAGGCAATATCAAATAGGTAATTTCCAGCTCCTAATAATAGCCGTGAGCATAAAAACAAGGGCTTCTCTGGCTACTAGCTGATTATCACCAACTATTTCTGCATTTTTAAGGTTGCAATATCCAACAATTTCCTGGCCATCCCAATAAATCAGCATTTTATAACCATTTCATCAAACATTAGTCAGCATAAATTGGTCCACTACTCTTCTTTACTACTTCAGAATTTTTTTCAAAACTCATTGGTGAATAAAGGACGTTCATCTAAGGATGTTATTCACTGCCGGATTGTTCAAGGATGGTAAAGCTTAATAAACTTCCGTAGGTAGTTTTAGGCCTTTCAAGAATTAAAGTGCAATCCAAGGGCAAGCAATTTAACTGATGTTGGGTGCTTACCATACTAAAATCCACGTTTGTGATGAAGGAAGATCTTTTAATGCTCCATCAAAATGATCTATTAATGTGGAATTCTCTTGCATCCACGAACTATAATTTAATCTTTGTTGGTGAATGCGGCAATAAGAATTCCAAGCTCTGGGTAATTCTGTTCAGCTAGCCTTTGTAGCTTTTAAGAAGTGGTCTGTAAGTCGTATTTTGTTTCAAATGATCAGGAAATTGGAAGACGGTTGGTATCGAACCCTTAATAAAACTTATGGTCATGATGATTCTTGGTTTAGCGCCCAACATTCTGTTGTCACTCTTTTATTATTGAAGGGTTTATTTATATTAATTGTCTAATCTTGAATTGATAAATATTTCATTCGTTATATATTGAATAAGCAAAGCAAACTGTATCAGAACCCCGGCCTTCGTCCAACCCGGGTCTGGTAATTATGATTTTCTATTTTGGGGTATGTATGTATGGGGTGTAAAGTGAGGAATATTAGTAGGGACTTGGCCAGCTATAGTTGCTCATATCTGTAGGACACCTGGTAAAGTGTTTTTGAAAGGTTAATAATACATAATTTGGTGAGGATACGAATTATTAAGTTAGTACCAGACCCTAGGTGGACCAAAGCTGCGAGTATACAGAATACATTAATAAATATACTACGTTGAGGTGGAAGACTGGGAGAAGTTTTGCTTGATTAATTCTCTTTTCAGGTATGTCAGTATTTTATATGCATACCAGATGTCTATTTCTGTTGGGTTAGAGAATGTCATCTGGTATAAGTTTAGATTTTGAGTTGTGCCATTATTATAGTTATCCATTTTGGAGGAATGATATGTTTGCTAATTTCTTGGCAATATCCTAGTAGGTGGGACCAGGCCTCGTTTTGTGTATCACATTTGTCGTGAAACACGTGTATCACATGTGTTTTGTGTATCACATGTCGGATCCAATTTTATTGTAAGGCCTTTTAAGAATATATTATAGGGATCAATTCTGATCTGGGCTGCTAATCGTTTGATTGTCCAGGGGGTAGGTAGGGAGAAATATTTTTTGAATCAAAGTTAAGGGGTGAGGTATCAAGGTTTTTGTAATGGGGATGAAACCAAGAATTATTTATTTTTTGCTGAATGGTGTCTAGATGGATTCTTCTAATATTGGCTATTGTAAGGTTACTTATTTCTTTTAATTGAGTACAGTTTAGCTCAGTTAAAGGGATCTGCTAGTGTGGAGGAATATATATTAGTTGTAAGAAATTTTCCATGGGTTATCAGGATGAGTGGGTTTTTTTAACAAGTAATCCAGGGCAGACCATGCATGAAGGGGAATTTTTTGTGGTGAATAGTTTTATCCAGTAGGTGAAAGTAAGTTTAACCAATGAGTGAAAGAGTGGTTCATTCCTTGTTTTAGCATAGATCAGGTAGAATGGGGCAAGCCTCGAAAGAGTAAGTAGGAGACGAAAATAAAGAGATTGAATTGATTCTAGTTCTTGATGATTTGCCTAAGCAGGCATGGCATAAGTTTAAGATGCTTGGATCAGAGAGTGAAATAGTTTTTTGGGTATATTTAAATTATTTAGTTTATTAGCAGTTGCAGACTTGGTTTGTCTAATGTGAGTATGATAATTTGGGAGCCTGGACAAGGTTATGCCCAGGTATTTCCAGCTATTAACTATTTCAAGAGTGTCTTTTCCCCATTTTATGGGTTGGTTGTGGTACTTGTTTCTCTTTCTCTTTGCAAAGATAAGAATTTTGGATTTTTTTTATTCAGAGTAAGTTCATTTAGATCCAAATATGATTTCAATTCTTCCAGTGAGTTGATTAACTTATTGGCATTAGGAGCCAATATAGCCAAGTCATCAGCAAACATTAGTATATTGTAGTTGATGTAATTAAGCTGGATGCCATTTACAGGTGATAAGTAATTTGAGAGATCGGCTATAAACAGGATGAAGAGCAGGGGACTCAGAAGGTCACCCTGTAAAACACCCCCTGTAATTTTGATCTTATCAGAGAACCCGTGGGGAGTTTTTAACTGTGTGAATAATAAGGAGTAAAAGGATTTTAGATTGGATGTTATTCTAGGTGGTATTTTATAAGCATTTAATTTTTTCCAAAGCATTTTATGGTCTACTGAATTGAAAGCTTTGGATAAATCAGCAAAAATACATAAGTATTTTTTTCATTCGAAGTATATTGAGCAGATCTTAATGGATGTACTGTAAATAATTGATCGCAACATCCCATCTTTGATCTAAATGCAGTTTGTGAGGGAGTCAGAATGTTATTTTGGGAGACCAATAGAATTGGCTTAGCTTGAATGATTGACATATATGGTTTAGGTAGTGAAAATACTAGTGAAATTGGCCTATAATTATTTGGACATTTATGGGGTGCCCTTTTTTAATATGGGTATGGTGATAATTTCACCCCAAGATGGTGGGAAGTCATTCCTTAGCCAGCAATTGTTAAATATTTTGTTTAACATATTGACAAATTGCTTTTGTTTCATTTTCACCGTCTCATTTAGAATGAGATCTTTGCTTGTTTTTTTAGATGATTAAGGGCTGTTATAATTTGGACATTTGTAATAGGTCACAGGAAGTCCAGATTGGATTTATTATTGACAGGGTAGTTTAGGGATAATTTTTTGATATATTCTTTTTGTGGTTTAGACAATTTGTCATTTTTTGTTTTGTAGATCTGTTTATAGTGAGCAGTCCAAACCTCTGGGAAGATTGGGTTAGGGGAATAATTTTGATATTTAATACCTAGATTAAGGGTTGACCAGAAGTCCTTAGAGGATCTTGTTGTAACTAGATCTGTAAGCCATTTGGAGTTATAGTTATTCTGTTTTTGAGCACAACGGATATCAAATTCATATTTGGATTGAAGGTATTCCTGTCTAGAGGTATTGGATGGATTTTGGTTGAAATTAGATTAATGTGCTTCAGGTTTTTTAGTGTTGCGCAAGAAGTATCAAACCAAGGGGCCTTTTTAATGTTTGTTTTTGGGAGCTTGGAGCTTGGAAAATATCTGATCATATTTAATTAATGTGCTGTGACTAGGGGTATAGATGTGAGGGAATTGTAGAGTGTTGTGTTAGGAGTTTCTTGTAGATCTTGTGAATTACTCTGGTTTTTTAGACACTGATTGATAACCTCTTGTTGGAACAGATCAGCTTTGTCTGGTTCCCAAATACGTTTCTTGTAGGGATAGAGGGTATGCATTGTTTGCATTTTGTTGTTCAAAGTTTCATAAGTAAGCGTAATTGGGAGATGGTCTGATGTGGTTATGGGGTCGATTTGGAGGTATAGTATATTATTGCTCGTATACTATCAGCCAGTGCTAAACCAGTCTGGCTTTGGCCTTTGTAATTTATAAATAAGGAAAGGCCCATTGGATTGCTTTTGGTCCGGCCATTAATTATATTTAGGTCTTTTAGCATAATTTTGTCATTAAGCCATTTACCTCTTAATAAACAGACCCTATCTACCGATTTTCTAGTGTAGGTTAGAGCTGGGTTAATCAAGTAAAAGGGGCAAGTAGTATTAAGTGTAACCAATCTAGCATTCATATCTCCCATAATAAGTGAAGGGGAGTCTTCATTTAGGATGGAATAAATCAGGTCTTCAAAATCACTTAATATTGGCTGCTGGCATTTTGGCATATTAGCGCTATTTCACATATTATGTTACGGCTCCAATGTTTACAATATCTCTGTTCAAATTTTATTTGTTTATTTTGCTGGCGAGAGTGTTGCCATTGGTATGTTGAATGCAGTCGTTTCTATAGTAGTAAATCACTCCTAAATGGTGTCATTCATCTATTAGCGCACTTTAAATTTTTCTTAACTAAGAAATTTATTTTATTTTACCTTCTTTTAGTTTTCTTTTTGGAGTCGAGCTTTGATGGATGTTATATCTGTTATTTAAACAAAGATGGTTATCAGATATCAAGTATTTACTGAAGGTATTGCACACTGAAGTTAATAATTATTGGAGCTTGATGTGAAGCTGACTAGACCGCTCGGCGCCACCTGGTGCATTCTTTTATCGTCATGATTATAGCAGAAACATCTTTCTTCAAAATGTTTAGAACAAATTCGGCCAGCTTTTGTGGGAGTCCATTTGTCACCTCTAATTGACACAAACCATTTATTAAGTAATTCCATATTATCTAGTGGGAAACTTTAAAAAAAGAAATTGATTACCTTCTGATAACTTCATGTTGTATCTAAAGTACAGTTTATAACGATACAAATAAGCTTTTGGAATTCAGGATTATTAATGTTTTGTAAATATGAATTGACATTCCTCACACATACAGGAAGAGAAATCACACTTTCACATAAAACAAGACAAACAAATATTTTGAATTGCATTTATTCAATCATACAGAAATTTTTTTTCTATTCAATCAAATCATACTGAAAAAAAAAATAATAGTGTAATTTAATTAAAAAAGTGTAAGATTGTTAACTATACAATTACTAACACTAGATTCGATATATTTTTAACCTGGAGCATGCATATTTGTGGAATTATAGGCAGCACATGAAGTTGGCATACTTTTTAAGAATTACTATAGATAAAAAATACTTTAAAAAATGTTTACTGGAACTCTTGCATTCAAGAAACACTGGGCAAATTAGCCAATGAATTTTTTGCCTACTGCTGTCATGGTTGCCTCATGTTCAAGTGCAACCAAAAAGATGACACCTGTAATATTGGGACAGCCTCTCTAGGGTTTACTATACATTGACCTTATAAGATGCAAACCGTGTTTTTTCAATTCAATTCAATTAATTACCCTACAGTCAGCAATTTAATGCAATTTTGGTAGGGGGGTAATCTCACTCT
>JAQFYV010000044.1:0-16853 GCA_034695065.1 Choneiulus palmatus | reverse complement strand
TCACAGCCTAACTACACATCAAATATGGGATGGTCATTCTGATGCACACTGTATATTAATATACCAATAGGCCCAATGCAACGAAACAACGGTGAGATACGCACGTCACACAATTTTTTTTTTCTGCAAATTTTTTGACATATCATTACATATTTTGGATTGGTTGTACTTTTACATTTCTTATAGTAATGTAGAACTTTGGTTTTTAACACCATTTTTCCGTTCAGATCAGTATGCCTGTCCAATGAGTTTTAAACTTTTTAATTCCAGTTTTTTTATTAAATTTTTTTACAATATGTAATTATTTTTTAAAAATATATATACATGTTATTTCTCTAATTTAGAATGATTATATAGTGTCGGGACAATATGCACGTTTCAACATTAGCATGTTCCATTTTGCATTCACATGTTTGTGTTTGCACTCATGTAAACTACAATGTATAGTAGAAATCTAGATAACAGCATTTGTATTATATTTTTTAAATGACTGGAATGTGAAATTAATGCAGAAATATTATAGAAAAAGAAATAGGAGGAATCATGAACATTCGTAATACCTTTCATTCAACCATTTAAGTATTAAGTGAAAAAAAAAACTTTTCATAGGATTATTATTCAAAAATAGAATTTTATGCCCCTCAATTAGTAATTCAAAAAGAGATTAGAAAATCAACTTAGTCTTCCTAATACTCTACACTCCATCCAACCCTAAGAGTACCGAAACATAAGCCCTCTGGTGAGCCTTTTATGTAAAACCGAAATCTTTTATCAATCCGCCTATAACCTCATAAAAACGAATTCAATATTAATGAATTTTAACTTATTACAAACTTTTAAAATTATTTTGCCTGGCAATGAACTTACTTTTGGCTAAATAAGTATGGTTATGACAAACTTGCAGTTAAATTTATTTATTTTTCGTTATTTGCATTTCACTGCCAATTATATCCTGTACTACATATTTGGTTTTGCACTGCTTTTATACATTATCAACGTTGTGACGGTGCACATAGACAAGCATTCAGTAATACGCTTTGTGGCGCCGATTGGTCAATATTAAAAATACCACCACCAGAGGGCTTTATGTTTCTGTACGGTTAGGGTGGTATAGAATATTTTTAGAGTAAAGAGTATAGAAAAAAATTTTGCAAGATTTTGATGCAAATGATGCACTTTTTTAAATTATTTAAAGTTGAATTGAGTATATTTACTTCATATTAATTCTACTAAACCATACATTCACCCTGTAATAAGACTGAACCCATCCCATTAATTTTGTAACACGGCTCCAGACTAATAATAATAAGTCCATCACAAATTGTAGACAACAGGTTAACATGGAAACATGCTAAAAGAAACCAGACTATTTTAAAATTCATGACAAAATGTGGTAAAAGTGCAGCTGAACCTCGCATAAACACAAAGCATATTCCATTAGTCGATATTGACACAAATATTAAGGGGGGAAAATAGAAGTTAAATAATACATTTACTGCCACTTGTATATGTTACAACGTTTACTATCGAGCTGAATATGATACAGACAAGCATTTCCAATTTTGCCAAACCACTAGAAGTGCTTAAAACAAAAGCTAATAAAATATTTACGCAAATTACGACAAACGTATTGACAGATATGAAAACAATATCCCAAAATTCCATAGTTACATCAATTCCCTACACATGTACTCAAATAATACCTTTGTCATGCTTTACATTCTGTCTACTTTTGCATTCAGGAGTGAAATATCAAGTATTTCCCCAGCGATTTGCACTAACGAGTTCCATTCAAATTCAATCAATGCGATATTAACATTTTTCTTTCATCAAATGAGATTCTCTGACAATTCCCCCCTTTTTTATGAAGCTTCATCAATTTACTCTTTATATTCGCCATGCATCTAGCAGTTGATTAATTTAAAATTAAATTCTGAATCCTATTTTCAGTTGTACCAAATGCAAATACTCATGCTTCGATAAATCTACTGGTAATAAAATAAAATGTCACAAGGCATTGGCACGAAAGTCTACTCTGACATTTTCTAGCAATTTCTAATAGAAAATGTCATTGAAACGTGATGTGATTTATAATAAAATCTATCTTATAAAATTGTTCGCCTGAAGCATCATCCGAACATCGATGAGGGGTGAACATATATACGATATGATTTTTGCAAGATTCTGATGCAAATGATGCACTTTTTAAATTATTTAAAAAATCGGTTGCAGCATGTAAAAGATACTTGTTCCAACACTGTGGACTGTGAAGTGATCGTATTAAAATTGCACGTAAATGTAAATTGAAAATATTATTTATACGTGCAATATAAAGCACTATTATTAACGTTATATTTTGCAAGTGTGTATAGATAGTAAAATATGAATGACAACTTTTATATGATAAAATTCAAGTAATTATATTAGAATTTAAAAAAAAATATATGAAGAAATAGTTTGAGAGCACTGATAAAGTAATGTCAAGGTAAGTTATTTTTCTATCAAGGTAAGCTAAGTGTATTACTTATGTTAAATGCATTTGTAAATAAATACTTAAAATACTTTTCTTTACTAAAATGTTGTGAGGTGAAACAGGACTGCAATGATTGAGTTAAAGGGATACTACATCCTAGAAAAAGGTATTCTTCCTTCATGAGTATACATTAACATAAAATACTATTCATAACATTTCACAACTATGTCATGCGTATTTATCTAATAAGAAATTTTAAGATAGGAAAAAATAATTCATTGACGAAATACCATTGACATGTTAATAACGTCATATGTCCACATTTGGCAATATGCGTGCGAATACAGGACAGTAAATGTAACTTGCATGTGCAATGCACCACATTTTGGAACAAAATCACAATAGTTTAGTCATCTTTGCTTGAATGAAAGGCCATATGACATCAGCAACAGGCGCAATTGAAATTAATATTTTTTTTATTTATTTATAAATATGAATAAAATAGCTGTAAAATTTTAAGAATAGTATTTTTAAATGTATACCCTCGAAAGAAAAATACTTTTTTCTAGGGTGTGCCCCTTTTCAAAAATCTTTTAAAATGTGGACTGACATCTGAATATCCGAATATCAATTTATGACTTACAAGCATAAATATTTTCTGGTAAAAAGTCCTGTTTCCAAACCTTGGTCTATTAAGAGTAAAACATAGTTGAAAATAAAAAAATACTTATACCATTTTTTTCTCCAAACCTTTTACAGTGGCTCCGAAAATCCTTCCATTTTCATTCCTAGGAGGCCATCTTTTCTATGGTGTACTGGCCAGAGTATCTTGTGTTGTCTTCCAAGGTGATCTGCCACTGACAATAACATGGACAAAAGATGGTCACCCATTTCCGATTGGTTCTGGAATAAATGTAACAACATTCGATGAATATTCAAGTATTCTGACGATTGGAGAAGTAATGCCAAAGCATAGCGGGAATTACACTTGTGTAGCAAAAAACCATGCCGCAGTGGCCACCCATACTGCTGAGCTCATTGTTAATGGTTAGTGCTCACTAATTTTATAAAAACTCGAGTGTTCAGACAATCTTTATAAACTCTATATACCTGAACAGATTGATGTAAATTCCAGTTAATCACACAAAATCCAATTATTTTTTACTAATTTCATAAACCCCATTCAGCCTTAAATCATGCAAATCTGTAAGTTAATTTAACAAAAGCCAGTCGATCCACTTGTCAATCTCATAAATTAAAGAAATCCTGAAGTAAATCTTATAATTTTCCAAACTTTCACATAATTGTACAGACTTTTAGTCCTCAACTTAGCTTTATCTAGACTTTTTTAAGAGTGTAATCTCATATATCTTAAACAAGTGCTCATACTGAATTATTTAATTGGGCTTCCCTGACTATCCCAGACTTTCTCTGACCATAAGCTCAATTTCTTCTGACTTTCCCTGAACATAAGCTCAATTTTCCTTCACTTAACTTGACCGAAATTAAAATTTTTCCTGACTATAAGCTCAATTTTCCCTGACCAAAATAAAAATATACCCAACATTTTAATAATTTAACAAATTGAATAGGTTACCTACTGCATTAAATTTTCTATGCCATACAAATTGACTTATTAAATTTCCCTGACTTTCTGCTCTATTTTGAGATTCTCTGATTTTCCAGGTCAATATGAACGCTGTTAAAAAAAATGTCAATCAAAGATAATACTCTGATCAATATCGAAAAATCCCACCAATCTGCTATATCATAAACCTGAATAGCATTCTATAAATATAATACAATCTTGTCAATCCTGCTAAACCATTATTTATATAATTTATCACTGTGGCAGAAATACCTATTGTCCGAACCCTAGGGAAAAAATACTGAATATTATATTGTCAAACTTTAAAAAATCTTGGTGAATCTCTAAATAAGTAGATGTCAAACTGGAAAACTCCATTAATCTTCTTAAATTCTGGCAAACCTCAATACAATCCTATCATTCCTGTTAAATCTTAAGGGATTTATCCATCATGTACAAATAATGTCCATTGTCTGATCCCTACGGTGGACTGCAGATATTGGGGGGAAAAATCGCCAAAAACTAAATGCTGGATATTAAATATTTCAGTTCCCCCTCGTTGGAAACTCAAGCCTCAGGATACAACAGTAATAGTTGGCCAAGATGCCTTCCTTCATTGTCAGGCTGAAGGAATTCCAGAACCTTCTGTGTCCTGGATGTGGTCTACAGGTTTGAAATATTTCCTCAAAACTAATATAAAAAGTAATTTCCATAATTTCTCAAAAATATTTTCATATTCACTGTAGATGTAAGTCCAGGAGCTACCAAGAAAGTCATCACTAAAGATGACAGGCATCATCTTTATCTTAATGGTTCTTTAGCCATTAAAAAGTCTTCAGAAAGTCAAAAAGGATATTATTTTTGCCGGGCAGTTAACAATGTGGGACCATCAATAAGTGCTGTTGCCTATCTTGCAGTTAAATGTAAGTATTTCTGTCAATCTCAATCTCCGAATCCACGCCAAAAAAGTAATGCATTACAAATACATTTAGAAATGAATATTCCAAAATGCTTAATTTGGTGATCAAAATATATTTCATCAAACATTTGAGTATGCACTTTATAAATGCTTTTTACATTTCAATTTAATATTTTGATGTTTTCAGAAGGGCTTTATAAGCTCGTAGAACTGCACTTTACCTTAATCTAAACACATTCTTAAATGCCGATTATGGTTGTGTTAATTTCCTATAAGAAAGTGTTTGTACCAGATTTCGGCTAAAAAAGAGCCCATTGAATTGACATAACAAAAATACTGTTGAAGAGAATGCTAATCTCCGGGCAGTCTCAAAGTCCGTTTCCTAAAATTTTGCTCTAAATATAATTAGACAAAATAAATTAGCTTGAATTTTAGAACTATTTTTCTGCCTCTCAGGAAATGTTTTTTTGCTTTTTTTATTTTGGTCTTAAAGGCGCAAAATGGAGCTTGGGACTACCTAACTGTGGTTTTCCTCTTCAATTTGATATTTTAAACATGTTTTTTTAAGGAAATATTTACTGAGATCCTCTGCAAATACTTCAATGTAAAATTTTGCAAAAATCATAATTTTTTACAGAAATGTTCCCCCATGCCAAAATCTGTAATTGCTATCCAAAATGGTGACTATTCACATTAAATGCACTTCTGAATACATATAAAAATGCATTATTTTCAGTGGGTACACTTTCATATAACTGTTGTAATTCAAATTTTATAAACGCATTATAATTGCCACTTTGTAACTAGTCCCAGCAAGACTCGATACCTGGCAAACTAATTTAACAGTACATCATGGAAAAAGTTTTGTGCTAGAATGCAAAGCAAGTGGAGATTTCCCAATGAATTTCACCTGGAGCAAAGCTAATAAAGAAATCTCTGCAGAATCTGACAGGTAGGATACATGTGTTACATGTGTTTAAAACTGTATACTGCAGAACATCGTCATTCATTAATATTAAACTATATTCTGTCAGGTTCAAGTTCAAAGAGATTGTCATCAATGGAGGAATGCTATCCGAACTAACAGTAAATAATGTGATACCAGATGATTCCGTAGTATTTGGATGTTTAGTGGAAAATTCTTACGGAATGGACAACAGCACGTTTTTTGTAACAGTCCAAGGCACGTACTAACTGAATTAGAAAAAAAATTGCTATAGAATTTTATTGTAAGCAATTTTGTCATTGCAGAAAAACCCGATCCACCAGCAACTATTAGTGTAAATGAACTTGGCAGCAGGTTCGTAAATATCAGCTGGATTGTTCCATTTGATGGACATAGCAAAATTTCCAGCTATTCGTTAGAATACAAACGAGCTAAAGGTAATATTGCAATCAAATCTAAATTAAAACATTTTCATTGTTTTCTCCTAAACTAAAATGAAAGTTTTGCAGATTATATACCTTCAATTACTGAGAAAATTCCCGAAAATATTTGGGAAACTGAAGCCGGAAAGGAAATCCTTGATACAGAAAATAATTTTCTCGAAATTGTCAACCTGCAGCCTGCAAGTGGTTATTTCCTGAGAATGTTTGCTAATAACGATGTTGGAACTAGTAAACCAAGCCCAACGATAGCTATTCAAACCAAGGAAGAAGGTATACGCTAATGAAAAATTCAGTGGTGATTTCAATGCAGGGTTCATACTGAGTTTATTGGGCTTCTCTGATTTTCCCTGATTATAAGCTCAATTTTCACTGACTATCCTTGACAAAAATAAAAAAATTCCAAAACAATCTAATTTCCCTCACATTTAAAGGAACTATGGAATTTAATGAAATGAATTTAAATAAAAAGGACAAGCATCAGTTTTTCGTTAGCAGATTTCATGCTAATGATAATTAAATATTACATTCTTGGAAAGTGAACTCAAGGTACTGCAGCACAGGAATACTGCATAAAATTTTACATGAAATACAAATGCATTCAATAAATTTCCTTGACTTGTTGAGAAATTCCCTGACCATATTCTATTCCCTGACTTTCCAGGTCAGTATGAACCCAGCAACAGACCTATTTATCACTAAAAGTTAAAAATTGCATTCATTTATCCAAAATTTTATATTGTAGCACCCTCTGGGGCACCTACCGGAGTAACAGTGGAGGCACTGAATTCAAAAACACTTCGTGTATGCTGGAAGGTATTTACTGTTAACCCAATTTTGTGCTATTTCTGTTTCTGGTACTTGAATTTTCTAGTACATTGGTCTGATATATTTTGTTTTCTAATCAAAATTGGATTTTCTAATGTTAGCCTCCAGAAGCCGGGTCCTGGAATGGTGCTCTGAAAGGTTACTGGGTTGGCCATAAGATATGGGGCTCCTCTGACCTGCCAGTTTTCAAATCAGTTTTATTATTAAATATCACGAAAGAGCAGTGCGCCAATATTACTGGATTGAGAAAATTTATTCGATATGCGGTTGTGGTTCAATCTTTCAATGATAAAGGGCGGGGGCCCGGCACCGAAGAGATTCTAGCTATGACTGCAGAAGGAGGCTAGTAAATTTTTAATATAAGTAATTTGCTTGCTTGCTACTTAACGTCAAAGTATGCCTAATTTGAAATGTTGAATTGAAACAGTTCCCACAGAATCTGCAATAAATGTGGCTTGCACGCCATTATCATCCGAGAGTATTAAATTGTCATGGCAACCAACTCACATGGATCGATTAAATGGCATATTGCAAGGATACAGGGTGTTTGTTTACACAGGTTCTGGTAATACAGGTAAACATATAGCATTTCTATAATTTTCAACACAAATTATTGTATCACATTTTAAAATTTATAATCAACTTTTATGCTGCATACCTTTAATTCCTGTTCCACATAGGAAACAAAAAAAAAATTTTCCTAGAATATTATTGGAATTTTTCTCAAACGATGAGAATATTATTGGACAATTTTTCCAATATTATTCAATAGTCTTATAGCGTACAAGACGGTTCTTTCAAAATTATGATTTTAATAGACAATTTTGTGATAGTTTTATTTGTCCAATTATATTTGACAAAGGTTATCCAAAAGTTATGACAAAAGTTATCCAAAACTTTGGAAAACTAACGAATCTATAGATAATTATTAGATACATTGAAACTTAAGAAATTTATGGAAATTAGGCATTAAAAGAAAGGAAATAGCAATGATTATAAAATGAAGAAAGATATGGCAAAATAATCAAACATAGGAAACAGGAGAGCTGTGATCCCTGTCATTCTTACATTTCCATTATTTTGTTAGCATAAGATGAATATTTTTATTATATTAATTTAATTTTATAAATATTTGATTTTACCAACTATTTCCAACAGCACGTACTCTGTTAAATCCTACAGTATTCATTTTGAAAGTATCAATTATTTAGATGGTAATTACTCATCAATGCAAAACACTACAGCAGAAGAAGTGACCATTGAGAGCTTGGAAAAATTTAGCAACTATAGCTTTAAACTAACTGCATTTACAAAGGCTGGCGATGGCACTCCAACAGATTTTGTCACCTGCCGAACAATGGAAGATGGTAAAAATTCAGTCCAAATCCATAACAAACGTTGAATTAAGAGTTAAATAGGATATTAATATATATATATATATATATATTAACTATAGTTCCAGGACAGCCAGCTGCTATTCGAGCAATGGTTGTGGGTTCAGATGCTGTTTTGGTGACTTGGAAGCCACCATTACAGAGTAACGGCATTGTGACACAATACAATGTACACATGAAAGAAGATTGGCAAAAATCTCAGGTATTAGCAAATGTAAAGCACTTATTTTTTACCAATTAAAAGAGAAACGTACTGGCACCCTATAAGTTAATTATAAATGATAGAACATTTAAGAAATTAGCACACATGCATTTCTTTGCAACTATGTTCACTTTATTTTTTTTAATAAAATATGAAACAAACAGAATCCATGTTGTGAAACATGTCATGAATACATGCGACTGAGAAGGGTAGGCCTACATCTTTATTTTTCTATTTTAGTTAAAAAAAATTAAACTGAACATAGTTGTCAAAATAATGCACGATTTTTTATATGTTTTACCGTTTATAAATAGCTTTTTTAAGGTACCATTCCCCTTTAACTAAAAATCGTTACACAAATACCACCATCAAATTGTATTTGACTTTATAATCATAGGGATCAATCCAATGGGCTGTTTCGAGTGAAGTTACACAGCATGATATTTCAAATTTGAAACAAAATCAAAAATACAGTTTTTGGGTGACAGCTTCAACATCAGCAGGTGAAGGAGCAAAATCAAAAGTAGTCACACTTATTCCTAAAGGACCATTAGGTTAGTTTAATCATTTTATTGAAATAATTTATTAAAAAGAATAAATAAAATAAAAATATCAAATCCTCTCTTATGCTGCCCTAATTATGCATTTGACATTAAAATATTCAGTTCCAGCCCAAGCCATTTCCTTTGATGAGACTGTTCAAGGAAAATGGAATCAAAGATTGACATTGCCATGTAAAGCTGTAGGAAATCCAGCTCCATCTAAAAACTGGTTATTTGGGTATGTGACTACATTCTTAACATATTATTCAAGAAATTACACATCTAAATACAGTAGAATCCAATCATCGTCTACTTATTTAAAAGATTAAATAACATCAATTACTTTTTTTAATTATAATTAAATAATGGTAATTTGACAAGTCAGTAAGGTGACCCCCATAAGTACCAAAAGGCTAACTTTCCCATTGTTATTTAGTATAAGCGATGCATAAAAGTAACAAAATTTGAATTGACAAATGTATAACAATCACATTTAAAAAGATCTACAAATTTTCAACAAAATAAAATGTACTGAAAAAACTGGATATAGTGTCTATCAAAAAATAAGATTTTACTGCATGTCCCAATGCATTGCATAGAAAAATTACTCTCCATGCAATTTTACTCTCGTGTAAATAAATAAATTAAAAAAACTTGTGAACAATTAGCTATTTAATTTATTCAGTCATGGATATAAGCCACTAGCATTTCACTTGTAAAAAATACAACTCACTTGTCAAATGAGCATGACAGCTGAAATACTGTCAAAATTAAATTGATCATTTCACAAAGAACGTCATATTGATTCTTAAATGCATTTGGACAAAATGAAGTTTATCTTATAACAAAAGCATAGCATGGATAGAAGCCAATTTTCATTATTCAGCCTAATAAATGACATTGGATGCGAGGTACCCATTTACTCTGGCTTGCCATTCAAAATTTCAAACAGGAAATGAAATAGGTATAAAACCACTACCACACCAACTTAAATCATCAAACTACCAGCAGAGCTGAAGCAAACATTACAAAATCCAATTCCAGAAAAAAATATGAAGCTGTTGCTGATTGTAACATTTTCGGTAGTTATTGCTGACATTTGGGGATTCCCAGCTTCCCAAATAAACAGCACTTCGCCATCGTCAACAGATGGTATTCATCATGTTGCAATGGGAAGACATGCTGCATCTAATGAAAGTGAAGAAATAGAAAATCATCATGTAAATATCAGTCATTCGATACATCCATCACATCATGAATTGCCAGACCATCCATTCCAAGGAGATGAAGCAGAGGATGATTCCGAAACACAAAACGAAGCCTCCAGACAACCACATCAAGAAGAACATGAAGGTCAAGAATTTTCTGGAGAGCAGGGGATATTCCATGGAGAAAATACAACTGAAAGTCAAGAAAGGAGAAAGCGTGAAGAAGATCAAAGTGACTCAGAATCACATCATGAAGCATCCAGACGACCATGCCCAGAAGGTCATGGATTTACAGGAGAACCGAGAGTAGGCCATGGATTTTCTGGAGAGCCAGAACTATCTACCACAGAAGGCCAAGAGCGAAGGAAGCGTGAAGCAGAGGATAATTCTCAATCACAAAATGAAGCATCCAGACGACCACAACCTGAAGGTCATGAAGGTCACGGAGTCACAGGAAAACCAAGTGAAAGTCATGAATTCACAGGAGAGCCAAGAGGTCATGGATTTTCTGGAGAACCACAACTATTCCATGAAGAATCTACAACTGAAGGCCAAGAGCGAAGGAAGCGTGAAGCAGATGATGATGATTCTCAATCAGACCATGAAGCATCCAGACGACCACATCCAGAAGGTCATGAAGGTCACGGAGTCACAGGAGAACCAAGTGAAAGCCATGAATTCACAGGAGAGCCAAGAGGTCATGGATTTTCTGGAGAACCAGAACTTTTCCATGAAGAATCTACAACTGAAGGCCAAGAGCGAAGAAAGCGTGAAGCAGATGACGATGATTCTCAATCAAATTAAGACGCATCCAAACGACCACATCCAGAAGACCAGGAAGGTCATGGATTCACAGGAGAGCCAAGAGAAGACCATGAATTCACAGGAGAACCTGACGAATTCCATATAGAAATGACATCTGCAGCCCCCTAATCAAGAAATCGTTTCCAATGATGATATTAAACTCGCTCCATTACTTTAGCATTAATTTAGTTTAAAAAAATTTGTAAATTTGAAATTGGCGTACATATTTTGTAATAGCTTTAAACATTAATTACACAGCATTTCCTCATGAAATAAACTACTGGATACTGGAAAAGACAGAATTTTACTTTGGCCTCTTGGCCAGCCTTATTCAAATGGATTCTTATTTTGCAGAATTAAACATTGACATCATGCCATAAACACCTGACCCCAGTAACAATACCATGAACTTAACAAATGCAATATTCAGAATTAAAAAGTTAAACGACGTAGTTATATTGGTTATCACTGTTGAACTAATGCATCTGATATGTCAGGAATTTAGCTAGTGAATTCATAGCACACAGTTTTTGATGTTATTACACCTCATAAATGTACTTAAATGGATATCCTATCAGTACACATTTCAGGTGGGGGCGTGGGTACCTTCAAGATTTTTTCTGGGTGAAGGAGGGGGATAAGGATGCTGCACATGATTGGTTCTATAATATACACCTAATACACAGGAAAGTCAAGGCCGGGGTGGGGGCGCCCGTGTGTGTGGAAGGGGGGGGGGGGAGAAGAAGGTTATCGCCATTTTGGATTCTTGATAATTTCTTGGCAGCACAACCATGACGTAACATACAAAAATATAGAATGTCATTACCAAATGCATGTTCAATTTACTTTCTAATGGTGGCATAGAGGATGAATTTACACGGAAATGAGCAATTTTAAAAAAATTGTAACATCAGTTTTTGCTGATCAAATTAGTAAATATTTACTTCTAAGAAATAAAAACTACCAACTTGAAGATGAAAACAATAACTAGTACTCATTTACAAAATGGTGGCCAGGCTCTTTAAATGCATACATGTAAATCCCTTTTTGTATTTCAGAGATTCTGAGGTTAAAGTTACTTCCAAGCTGAAAGTGTACAGAGGTACTTTGGTCATAATTGAAGCACAGGGTTATCACAGTGGGAACTACACATGTCAAGTAAAAAACAAGGCTGGAAAAGACAGAATTAGGTATTCTGTAAATATATTAGGTAAGATTAATAAATATCCTATGGAAAGAGACATTTGTAATATCTGCAGAGTAAATAAATCATTTTATTGTTTAGCTCCACCATCAGCTCCTAAGATAAGTCTTAATTTTACTACCAGAACATCAATTCAAATCGAATGGATACCTGGATCAAATAACGGAGCAGAAATAAAGGGTGACTATTGTATTCCAAGTGTGAAATAATTATTTGTAGATTGTTACTAATCACAATCGTCATATAGGGCCTACTGAATTTAATAAGCCTCCTACATTTGGATAATTATAATTTGAGATAACTTGCTTCCAGGGTACAGCTTTAACTTTTGCAAGCAAGGCAGCACTTTGGAGCAAATAGATTTGGATCCTGATCTGACCAGTTACGAATTGACTGAATTGCAATGTGGCACATTTTATGAAATTTTCTTGGTAGCCTTTAATGACATTGGGACTGGCGAACCTTCAAACACAATAAAAGTGGCCACAAATGGCAGTGGTACTGTATGAATTATCTAATCAGGGGTCATCCATAAATTAAATTTGGCACTGGGGTGAGGGTGTCTGCAAATATTTTTATGACAGGGAGAGAGGCAAAAGTCACCTTTGCAGAGCCAGTTCAACCCCTGATTTCTAAAGTAAGGTAGTATAAATACTTGCATTTTTAAATGGGACTACATGTTCATATAGGTGCACAAAACTGTGTGTAAATTCGAATTACCTTTTTGAAGGCTGACCAGAGGGCGCTTCAATGGCCCTAGGTATTCTGGAACCGAGAATACCAGTTACAAAGGTGCAATGAAATGGGGGATGTGTGATATGTGAATTTTTAAAAACTTAATTTATGGAACTAAACCTCAAACGAACACATTTTCGTACTTTATAGACACCTTAAAATTTTCCCTTCACTTCAGTTCCAGAACTACCGCAAGAGGCATCGGGTATTGAAGAAGGAGCAACCTCTTTAATTGTCCATCTTGATAAAGCTGTTAATGGTGATTGTCCGGTCAACAGATATGTAGTTGAATACAAATCCAGATTTAGTGATCTCTGGCTGGTCGGTTACGATGAAATGTCATCAAACCAGAAAACGGTCATCATATCTGACCTCTTACCTGGATCGTGGTACAACCTGCGGTTGGTTGCAAGAACAAATGCTGGAACGGCAACGGCAGAATATGAAGTGGCAACATTATCCTTGAATGGAGGTATGCCCTAACAAATATATAAATCTTAAAAATGATAGAAATTCACAACTTATTTGACAAATACTTCCCTAACAGGTACAGTTAATCCCAGTATGGAAACTGCCATCCCAGAAGATGGCCGGAGCATTCTGTTTTACATTGACCTACGAATTGTCATCCCAATTGCTGCTGGTATTGGCCTGTTACTGCTAGCCCTCGTTATAATGTGTGTTTGCGTTGAGAAGAAAAAGGAGGTTACCCAGCAATCACCAAGTAAGAATTAGTTTATTAGAACCAAATGCATTAAAGAAACAAAAATGTGGTAGACCATTATAGCAATCCTTTATTTTCTGGTATTCTCCATAGTCCCTTGCAAATCCATATTTTTATATAATTATCCAACAAGTCAGTTGGTCAAATTTCCTAATACGTATGAGTTTTAGTTTGGACTATTTAAAATCCATTAGAAGTCAAGTTTGTCCTTTACAAATTAGGAGAGGAGCAACATTAATTAGGAATTTAATTTAGGGAGGAAAATTTGGTCTCAGAAAAGGTGGAATTAGGCTGCAATGACTATACATGGTTCATACTGATTTTTAAAATTGGGCTTTCCTGACTTTCCCTAACCAAAATTAAGTTTTTATTGTTCTGACCATAAGCTCAATTTTCCCTGACTTTACTTGGCCAAAATAAAATTCTCTTGACATTTAAAAAAAATTCAATTCAATTCAATACATTACAATCAGCAAATACATAATGCCATTTGGTAGGGGGATAATCTCATTTTCAGAAGAATGCTCCCACGTCTTTGTGTTAAATCTAAAATTTAATTTAGCTAATAATTTAAATTAAAATGGAAATGATAACCAGCAGTTTTTAATTTGCAGATTTAATGCTAATGACTATTAAATATTATATTCTTGAAATTGAATAAAATGTAATGTACAGGAGTACTGCATTGAGTTTTCCATGTCAAACAAATTCATTTATTAAATTTCCCTGACCAAATTCCTCTTCCCTGACTGTCCTGGTCAGTACAAACCCTGCTATGGCTGTTTACAGTTGCACGATATTTAGTTTTTAAAGGTGAGGTCAATTAAGCCAGATCACATACATAAAGTCAGATTAGATTAGAAAGTATTGAAGAAGAAAAAAAAATATGGTGGAAACTGGGTCAAAAGAGTTTTAGGGTCCCGAAATGAAGTCACGAACTATGCATGCATTAAATGTCTAAAAATCCACCAATAGTTATATAACACATTTTTCCAGGGAAAGTTCAGAAAGCAGATAAGTTAAACAATTCCCATTTGGCACGACGATCAAAAGAACCTGAAGGTGTAACAGACAGTTTCACATACCTTAGGCGCACAAATATGGAACCCAAACGCCAGAAAAACGCCCCAACATCCCAACAAGGTAGATGCAATAACCCAAATTTATAAGTAATAGACTCCTATCACTAATCTATTCTGTACACAATTAAATCACATATCATTTGCTTTACTAAAGTCTTAAGACAAATTTCTTCGCTATAGATGGGGGCAGAATTTCACCTTAAAAAAATTAAGCAATCCTAAATTTATTTGTTTCTTGAAGTTAAGCAAATGACATGTGTTTTCGATAATTTCTTTCAATTTAATTTCTTTCATAAGCAGCTGATATTTTGTAGTTTTAGATGGTTTGGTCTCATTTAATGAGGATACAAGCAGGACAAATTCATATTGTGATGGCAACCACGTTTGTTTTAACTGTGGGTAGTAAATATGATTAATGCTTTTTTGCACATTTGCACCAATAAAAACAAACGAAGGATTCGACAACGGTTGCAGATAGCAGTTCCGTTTTATGCTGTGCAACAAACATAAGTTAAATTTTCTGAAAATTTCAATTTCGGCATTCGTGAACAATGGTTTAACTGAGAATTATTACATTTTTTGGCACTTTTCTAATTGATTTCTAATTGAATGCAAACAAAGTTCCAAACAGTATATACGTACAATCAACGATGAGGTTTGTTATACTGAACTCTCAATATCTGCATGGCCAAATATAATAATAAATGGCTTAGCCTGGCTTATAATGCATTTAATGAAATCCTAAGAACCGCATATCAGCACATGAAAACCTGCATGATATTTGTGTAAATGGATATACAACAATTCCTTTGATATTTTTGTATTTTCAAGTGAAACCAACGAGTGAAGATCTTGCACCCTATGCTACATTCCACCTCAACAATGGCACAGAGCTACAGACTTTTCAGCAAAGAACATCAGCTCCAGCTGGACAAGTTTCAGCAACAGTAAGAAATAATACTGAATTACCCTCATAATTGCTAGCAAGAAATTGGAAACATTAATCTCATCCAAACAGGATACCGAAGATGAAACTTTGGAACGAGTTAAATTGCATGGTATTCAGCAATTTCCAACAAGACCAAAATCATATACACCAGGTACCTAAGTGCTTACTCGCTAAATGATCATGAATGTTTGAACATTTGCCTTAAACTTTAAAAGGATACAAGCATGGGAAGAAAGGAAGGGATTTCTTGTTGTTGTTCAGAATTGGCTTTAACAAGAATGGCATTCTTAGAACCTGGATATAACTGGATATGACATTATTCACAATTGTCATTGGTAAGAAAATCATTTTTGGCAATGCTCATAAAAGTAATAAATTGTAGAAATGGATAAACCTTGATAGGCACATCAACAAATCCTATCATTCCACATTTTCATTATTATTTTTATCTGTTTTTCCTGTTCAAGGTAAAAATTCAATACATGTACTTTTGAAAAGGTATTTCAATGTTTCAAAGAAGAAAAGCTAAAAACTGCCAGAAAAATTGATCAAAAAACCAGAAAGAAAATAATACTGAAAATGTGGAATTCTTGGATTTCTTTTTATTACATCTCAAGATTTGTCTATTTTTACCCATATTATCATTTTATTCTTTTGCCATTTTTTACGTTTCTGAGCATCTCCAAAATAATTTGCTGGCCAAAGCCAATTCTGGGTAGGTAATTTGTCATATCCACTCCCTGGTGTTTTTCACCAGCATGTTGGTAATGGTGGTTCCATCATTGCACCAACATGATGGTTTTTGTGATGTATTG
>JAQFYV010000043.1:0-16927 GCA_034695065.1 Choneiulus palmatus | reverse complement strand
AAATAAATAATCCAGAGACAGGCTCATAAACATGCCTAGCACTGACATCAAGGTATACATCCTGGCTGCAGCTTTTACAAAAGTCTTACATGATACGAGATTACAGTCTGAAGTTGAGTAACCTCACACATTTTAAAATAGCTGATATTTTTCTACACTGTTTTACGTATAAATTTATAAAATTATAAAAATAAAATGTTAAATATTAATTATGCCTAGTTACAATGTGTTTCTTAATTAAATTAAAATTAAAATATGATATATTAATTTTAACTATATAAGAAACACCTACGATACAAAATATTTATTTAAAAACTATTTAAAATAGTGAAATTCCACATTACCAAATAAATATGTCTTGCATTATGCACTCACAAAGCAAAAGGTTCCAATTTGTAGCACAGGTGGCAAAATTTACTCAGATTAAAAGTACAAATTGCTGAATTAAGATATATCATAAATTTATCCAGAATTTCCACATTTCACTTATAGCATAAAACGAACCAAGAGGTGCCATCTGTCCTATGAATAATTTTAAAATTAAAATGTGAATCAAACTTAGCCTACCATTATGTATAATTAAAATTAATGCAACACACTGAATTGCTGGAAGATGATCGCATGCAATTGACTGAATTAATACATGCAGCATCGTATACTAGTGGTGAATGGCGAGCAAATGTGTAAGTATTTTTCATTTGGGCCACTATAGCCTTCTATAAGGTCCCTCCATGCAGGCGGATGCAGGGGGCAATACCGCCAAAAATATCAGCTGCCATAATAGGGAACCCATACTCCATGTATAATCTAACTCTATTACATAAAGATAAAAGAAATCTAAAATTAAAAAAAATGTACACATTTGGACAATATGGCGCCGCTTATGACTTGTGTTAAAAAAATGTCAATTCTCCCACTATATATCTTTTCCTACCTTATATGCTAAATTAAAGCAATTTAGCCTACCGTAAATTAAGACTTTCTCTTTAATGAAAAGTATGTTAGCCTATAATTACGATTCTGTGAAGTAATTTGTGACTCAAATTTACAGAAAACATAATGAAAGCAAAAATAAAAAAAATTAGATTATTTTCTCAGTTGTAAAAGTATGAATATCTGATCCCTCGTACACTCCTATAACTTTGGTATACATGTAAATATTAAAAGTTGCTTATCTTCAAATATTTTAGAAACTTATTTTCTATAAGGATTTTTTTTATAGAAGTCCATTTATACCCATAAAGAGGTACACTGACATAAATATAAGTGGCTTGCTTATTTCTAAACATTTTTATTCGATTGTGATTCATTGTAAGTTACCAGTACTCTATATCTTTATGGAAGAATAGAATTTGGTCACAACACACATTCGACCATATCAAACTATCAACAATGGGTTATGAATAGCCTGGATATTATATTGTACGTGTACGAGCGGAAAAAAAGACGATTTGTAGCAAATTTTTCTACCTAAATACTTTTAGACCTACGTAGGTTGCTTTTTCTGCCAGGAAATTGAATGACAAAAAATCCACATCTTGAACATTAGATTTCCATTCTAAAAGTAATCTAACAGCATCAGTATAGTGAACATGAGATTTTTAGGTTTGAGTTTTTTTTTTGTTCCCTTGTCACACATAATATGACAACTGAATAGAGTTTCGTTTGGGTAACACCACACTGATGTGTGTACGTTGGCAATATTGACCAAGAGCAACCACAAAAGCAATTGCTGACTGGGCATTCTCAAGCCTCTCAGTGGTACAAAGACACAATCCAGGTCACTGCTTTGCTGGGTTCCTATACTATTTTTTTTAAAGAATATATACTTAAACAAAACACACGAACCATGTACGCATGAAAACATCTCTAACACTCCTTGGTGCAGAAAACTTCTGTTTGTTGACGTTACGTGACTATTTCTTGTCGATTCCCTTTTGAAAATCTAGCGAAGAAAAGGACTTGACATAAAAGGCAGGAGATTGTATATTTTTGGAGAACTCATTTGTTTTGTTAATAGAGTCAGTCTAGCGTAGAGGATAAACAGTACAAAATACACATAAGCACACCTAATACAATCGTAAAATGCAAATATATAACATGGAGAGAATCCTTAGGTAAAATCAACATTTGTAACAAAGAAATTATACGTATAGGTCATCTTCTGTGCAAAAAGTCACACGATGACTGGAATTACAGTTTGTTTTTTTTTACCTTTTACATGTTGGTTTTATGTTAGGGGTTGCCCATAAATGACGCTTCTTCTTGTTCGAGAATTACTCTCCCCTCCTGCCATTTTTTCCATTAGAGTAATGCATGTACATGTATATAAACCATAAATGCATGCAGGGTACATCCAAACATTCTGTTAATGGTAAATGTAAATAGAATAATGGATTTTTAATAAATAATTTCAATAATAAGGAGTTTAGTCTGAAATCAGAGCTCTGCATGCCATAATTATACACTGATGAGGAAGTGATGTCATGTGCTTTAGGTTTTTTGCTCATCCGTATAAGCCTTCCGAGGTGATTTAGCTCTGATGACTTGATGCATTAAATTTAATGAGTGTGCAGACGAGTAACCATGTAAAGTATATGAACTCGGCCATTTCTAAACAAGGTCTTCAAAATGTTATGGCAATTTTGCCAATTTCAAGTCATCAGCCTGATGGGGAAGGGACTAACTCAGATGGCATTAAGAAAGTAGGGCCTATTCAATTTCCATTAATTAATATAATTTTCTAATTAATGGAATTTTCAAAAAGAACATTATAATTACCAGATATGGCCTAATCGCCCAATTTTAGATGGTTGTATTCATCACATTTCATTGTGGCTTAAATTGGATTTTCATCATTTTATTAATTGTTGCAAACTCAAATACATATATAATTATAATTTATCATAGCCCCTTAAGTGTTGCCCATAATGACATATGGCAATATACATTTTTTGGCGGAACTAGCCTATCAAAAATAAACATGGTATATCCACTTTCAGCCAATTTAAACTTGCTAACTTTATTAATGCATTTGACCAACATTAAATATAATATGATATACATAAACGTGTAGCATAGAAGAATCAGGTAAATACAGCAAAATTATATAATATTCAAATCATGATTCAAAGTCACTTAAGGCTATTTTTATGCTTTCTTCCCCCACCCCCACACACATACTTCCCTCAGAAGATTTCATATCTTAGTACAAGATATATCTCTCTGCACGATTCCCATCCACCCTTCTTTATACAACAGGATTGTAGAGACGTGCAAGAATTATTTGCACTTTTATTAAAGCATTTAGCCATCATAAATGTCACAACATGCCCACGTCATGGAAGTTCACGTACAGAAATTCCCGCTGAGTTTTACCAGTTTTTGGTGATGGCTTAACGATAATCACCACAACACCAAAAATGCAACAAAGGCAACTCAAGGTAAAATCCAAACAAAGCCTGGCGTGGATAGGACATTCACTTCAGTTTCATTTCATAAATATAAATTTCTGTAGAAGCACTTGGAAAAAGACAATTGCATACGATTAGACATAGCCTTCATATTACCATAGCTCTGGCAATAGTCAAACCTTTCTGACAATTCCTGTAGGCCTATACATGTATAGGCCTACATGTTAAATTAAATGAATTCCACTTTTGATTGAAAGACAATGAGAAGTAAATTGAAAAAGTAATGAAAAATTAGACAATTTGTAGACAATATTTATTTCTTTGCTTTTGTATTCACTGCACACATGACAATGTGTGCTGGATAAGTTATCAGACATTGTTTACTGTATCTGCTACTGAATATGTATTTAAATAAAAAGGTCATGTTTAGAAATTTTAAGCAAATACTTTCTTAAATCCCTTTTCTGAAATAATAATAATAATAATAATAAACAAAACAAAATAAAATAAAATGGCTCTCCATAGAAATGCCATTGACCTTCATTTCAAAAAAACTATTTACTTCTAACTGGTGAAAACACCTGTTAACACTTCTATTAAGTCATGTATATATATACAGCTTAACAAAACTTATACTTTCAAATTTGTATAAATAAGAAATGAATGGGTTTAGATATTGCCTATTCACAATAGTTTATCCTGCTGGAATTTCCATTATTTAAAGATTTGACTAATGGGTATAACAACAATGTATTTGTTGCTCATGTTAGGTCCAGGTTTTTCGTTTTACTTTTTGTTTTTAAATTGTTTATTTCTTAGCCTTGACCAATCGTTTTCATTTAACAAATGGACTAGTTGCATATCTAACAATGTGTTGGGTGCATTTCAAACAGCTAAACACCCCGGCTAAACTTCAGTGTCAAAGAAAAAACCATCATTTAATGGCAGAATGCATTTGGGCAAAACAAAGTGAAAGCAAGAAATCAAAGCAACGGGAGATTAATACAGAAAAAAATAGGGAATGTAAGTTGAATGAAATAGAGAATATAGAAAGAGGTTTACAATGAACTGAAAAGTCCTTTTATATGTATACACAGCAAACATGGTGGGAGACTGAAAAAATACATTAAAATGAGAACTAAAAAAACGCATTAGAATAAAAAGTATGTTTTAACTGCAAGTCATGCACAAATTCACTGATTTTGAAATTCAATCATAATCAAGAATAGCTTCTAAGTCATTTGGATTCAAATCCCATTCTGAGGAAAATATTGTGTACCATATCTCTGATTCTGAAAGCTGAGACTCTTCCCAATACATATAGGCCTATATTGACTGCAAATTTTGTGTTTATCTTTTTGACAGAATTAAGTACACTAGGCCTATATATATACTTATTATCTAAAAAAATCGAATAGTATTTTAATCCCACCTGATATATTATTTTATGCTTTAAAATCCCAGTAGGCCTATTTATAATTAAAAAAAATATAATACTTCTTTGGTAAGTATTATAGAATCCATGGATTAACTGGGTCGTCTATACCTTCAACTTTGGTAAAATGAAGAAGTAGGGCTATTTTGTCCATTTTCTTGGCTACGTGCAGAGTTACAAGGTCCAAGTTTCCAAGAAGTGTTTTTATCAAAGTCAACAAACTGGAAAAGCACTAGCCAGATATAGGTGATGAGACTTGTTTGAAATGGAACATGGGACCGTTGGGACAAAATAAAACACAGTCTTGTCCCACAAATTAGCTGGACAGTTTTAGCTATAGGAATACACTGTGACAATGTCCAATGTTGTATTGTTTCCCTTTTGTCATTGTTATTTACCAAAATGTTTTCCAAATAAACAGCTTCTAGCTCCTCATGAAACATTAATTTTATAGAAAATGTTCCTTGTTTTCCCTGTTATTTATTTTTCAGGTTGCTGATTTTCATTCTGTCTGGCCCTCCTTGTTGTATATATCAAACTTTTGAGCAACTTCTGCAGGCTGTAAATTTCAAGATTTCGAAAAAGATATTTGTATGCAAATCAGGCAAGTAAATTAACATTCGACTGCCTGGTATGTGTGCATATAGGCACACATCAATGCCTATTATAATACTATTTCAGTATTGAATGTTAAGTAGGCCTAGTTGAGTGTGTAACTGGCATGCAATGTTTCCACCCTGCAAGGCTTGTTCGTATGTGGGTGTTTGCGAATTGGGTTGGTTGAGGATTGCTAGGCCTAAAACTCTTTTAAAATGTTAAGGCCCTATGTATAGGGAATAAATACTATAGCTTGATTTATCGAAATGAATTCTTTGAGCATTGAGGCATGCCACAACTCTTGTTATGTGAATGTGGTACAAGATGCTATAGCATTAACATATAGCCCTCCCATCTTTTTTGATAATCACTTTTGCAATGAAGTCATGGAACCAGCATCAACAGTGAATAAGATTCTTATAAATGTCATTTATAAGAAAAATACAGACAAAACAGTGGCCAATAGTGAGCAAGATTTGGAAATAGTGTTGTGAAAATCATAGAAATTCTTTGAAAAAAAAAATAAAATAAAAACTTTTGGAATAAACTATAGGCCTATACATACCAATGGTAGGCTATATATGTGCCAATATTCCTCGAAAGCCAGTAAATGTATCATATACAAGACTGGGACATGTATACAAGCAAACAATGACCACACAGCAATGAAAACTTGGGTCAACATGTATTTTTTGCTAATATTCGGCACTGACATATTGACCCTTAATTCAGATACGCGAGAGTAAGGATTGTCGGTATAAAGGTCCAATTCCATAACGAGCGAAAACGCGAAATATACAAGAAAAGCGTAAAAATGATGTTTTTGCACATGCGGAAATAGAATACACTATATAGAATATAAACATAAAAAGCTCGTGCATTCAATTTCCGCGCGTGCAAATCCAAGCTTTTTACGCTTTTATTGTAGATTTCTCGTTTTCGCTTGTTATGGAATTGGACCTTAAGTCTCTTAAATGTAGGAATGAGTATATATACGTTGTTCATTATTTTACCAAAGTGAATTTGCAAATCTTTTCATAATTTATGTTGAATATGCTTTTTTATGTATGCATCATGCTGGTTGCATATTGAATGCCTATAACAATAGATAAATTTAATGCGTCACAATTAAGGGACAAATCATAACTAGCATAATTTTCTAATGTTGCTTAGTGCAGGATAATCATAGACAATGGATGAGTTTTCCTCATGGAGGGCATTGTGCTTTTAATATGTTGTCGAATTTAAAGCAATCTGTGTTTGACATGTTATTATTCAAATCCTTTTTTCCTATTTATGCAAGCAGTTTATTTGCACTTTTTGACAAATGGAATGGATATATGTATATGCAACGAAGCTTATTTTAAGTTTTTTTTTCTAATGACAAAATGTTATTGATTGTCAATGGCAATCTTGATACTTCAGAATCAGACACCAATGGAAAGCTGTGTAATGAAGCTATAGTCTATGGCCTAAATCCTAAGCATTACAGTCATGCTTACCACATATATGCTATATTGAAAGAATGTCAGTCTATATAAATGCAACGGAGAGATCTTATTTTATGACTTGTAGTGGTTTTCTTGTGGATTACAGAATACTATTTGATTTTAAGACTGGATTACGTTGTATAATATGACCTAGTACATGTTAACTATAAGCTACTGTTTTAATTGCCATGAAATACAATACTGACCTCAACTATTTCCTAATTTTAATGTTATAGGCCTATACTGCATTTATACCTTGTCAGTATATATACAAGTGTAATGAAACTGACAAACTAGTTTGAGTATCATTGTATAATTATCTTGCATGGTTAAGGACTCAAAAGATCCCATCATCAAACAGTATAGAGCTGTCTATACTCGTATATAAAGGGCTCCTTGGCTCCATAAAAATGCCCATTGTATAAGGGTGCCAATTTTATATAGTCATTCAAAATTACAAATGCCTATATTATAATAAGAAAATCAACTGTATTCACAACTGATTTCAAAAATTTTACACTGGTTCTTTAATGACCAAAAAGTAATAAAAGGCCCATTCACTCTCCTACTCGGCTTTGTAACCTTTGAACACCCCTTCTAAACACTCAAAATTCATTGCCCCAAAAAATTACTGTAGACCTAATAATTTTTGTGTATAAGATTGGGACAGTAGTGGCAAGGCATCAAATGCATGAATAAAAGAGCTTTGCAATTTGTTAATTGAAAGCAGTCCAAATCGAGAAGATTATATACTGCACACTTAAGTAAGGGTCGTGGATTGGATATCAACTATGAGGTAAATTAGTTTTTACCCATAACAACATATCCTATATAACGTCTATGGCCAGGACAAAACAAAATGCCCAATATATAAAATACACAGGTGCCCATTATGCAAAATTAAAATTACATTACCATCAATGCTTGAAAATTGGTGTACAAAAATTCGCCCATAATATTAAGGTGTCCAGTATAGGCCTATACAGAATGCCCACAATGACAGGTTTTAATGTATTTAACATTATGTAGGATATCTAATATAAAGACTAAGATAAATGCAAATTTGGTTATTACCATTATATACTGTACTAAGGGTATTTTGGAGGACTCATATACATAACGTGAAGTATTTTACTAGCAAATACACTTTTATATATTCCTATAGCCAAAATGCGAGCACATTTCTAATGTTGGTCTCATTTATCTTCGAGTGGCCGCTATTTTGGATTCGGCCTAAATTGATGTAGCAAAATAATTCTGAGGCTACTTTTCCAGCAGGCTAAGACCTACAATGTGAAATATAATTCCTTGGGGGTTGTCATTACCCTTGTATTACTCTTCAACCCAAAGACTTAGATATTCGCAATGTAAAGCTATGGTTACACCACTCGGTGGTGCAATTTACAACTAGAAATATTTAATAATTCTGTCAATCAAGGAGGAGTTTCATTCATTTGCACCAATGGGGTGAGGAATTTATCCTACTTGCTGAGGAATTTATCCTACTTAAGGCGCCATGACAGTGTGTTTTGACTGCCACCTACATTTCGTTTACATTGCCAATAGGCTTACCAAATCAAATCAATCAAATAATAAAGGCTGATTTTGAATAGGACATAGTTATCAATGATTTAGCATTTAGGCCTACCGCTAGTTTATCAACTATTATTAAGTGAAAGACTATTGATTGTCTGTTTTGCTGTTCAGACGTCTTGATTAAGGCTAATTAATTTCTTTAAATCTAACATCACAATCTGCTTCGACTGTTGTTTTCCATAGTCATTCCAGGTGAATGCCGGGGTAGTACCACTAAAAGTCGGCCAAGACCGCATTCCCCTTCCTCTCCTTCCCATCCCTGTCACGTCATCAGTTAACCAAGGATAGATAGATAGGTAGAGGTACATGTTATAAAACCTAGGTCTTTAGTTCTAAATAGCTTCATATTAGCCATTTTAATCAAAGTTAACACTTTGCAAACTCTTATTAGCTGGGCCTATTGTGTTGCTGCATTAGATTGCGAGGCAAAATTCTAGTACTCAGGTGTTCCTTTGTGTGCATCATTGAAATATAGAAAGAACACATACAGGTGTATGCGATCTGGTAGGCCTACATGTAAACCGATAAACGTTATAAACCAAAACAGGAAATCTTAGGTGATTTGAGCGTGTGTGGGAATATTATTAAACGGTGTTAATCTGTATTTTTATTTATTTTCTAGAATTTGGAATTTCATGGGGTGATGCGTTATTATTTTCAAGATGCAGGACAGAAAGTTGCAACGAAATGCATACGGGTGGCAAGTTCTGCTACAGCCAGACTTGTCATTGAAACTCTTATTGAAAAATTCCGTCCCGACATGCGAATGTTATCAATTCCAGAATATGCCTTGTACGAAATTCATGAAAATGGAGGTATGTTCTCAAACCATAATTTCAGATTGAGACATTCAGACATTCATAATGCCACCTGAAAAGTCCTCCGAGCTCTTCATACCCATAGTCACTTATGGTTCTGAAAAACTCTTGAGGACTTTTTAGATGACATGAATGTACTGTATAGTTGAGTTCAGAGTGCTGGGCACCAATAATTGCAATATTATGCTCTTAGATGAAAGAAAAATTGGGGACGAGGAAAAACCTTTACTGGTCCAACTGAATTGGCATAAGGATGACCGCGAAGGGCGTTTCCTGCTGCGAAGAATGGACGAAAAAACATTTGTAATTGCCCATTTTATATATGCACCATAAATATTTAAGTAACCTACTGTAGTATTAATTTAGTTGTGTTTGGGAAATATTAGGTCACCCACCAAAGCTTGGATGATGGTACACACTTTAAGAGGAAGTTGTCAAAAAGAGAGAAAAAGGAAAAAAAGAAGCGTGAAAAGCTGCAAAAACCAAAGGCATCTATTTATTGATCAATTAAATGCTATTATAAAATAAACATTTTAATGAATGCTACTGTTTTGTACTTTCTCACTCATGCTGTATGTTTTAACTAAATTAGCAAGTTATTGATGAGGAAGAAAATCCAGATGGAATTGCTGAAAAGCTGTACACTGAAATGCCAGAAACCAGTTTTACTCGCAGCATTTCCAATCCTGAAGCCGTCATGAGGCGTCGGAGGCAGCAAAAACTGGAAAAGAAACTCCAACAATTCCGTAGCAAAGACGGTGGTCCAGATACAGGTTTGAAATTGAATTTGTTTTTAAAAACAAAGTGTTTTAAAGGGGTTGACCACCCTAGGAAAAGTATTTTTTGCTTAAGACTATACATTAAAAAACCATGTTATCCGTAGTTATTTAATACTACATTTAAGATTGTAATTCATGTACGAAATACCATAGACATGCTAATGGCGTCAGATGACCACATTTTGCATTGCACGTGCAAATCCAGGACACTCATATAATTTGTACGTGCAATGCACAACATAGAACCATCCTTGCTTGAATGAATGAATGGTCATGTGATGTCAAAAATAGTTTAATTTTAGGGAAAATATTTTTTAAATGTTTACCAGTACTCTTGAAACAAAATGCAATTTTTTAGGGTAGACTTTCCCCTTTTAAGTAAATAAGTTTTTTACATTTGATACGTTAAATGACTCACATGCCTAATGACATTTATAGGTGGTACTCTGAAAATTTATGGAGAATCATTGTGCAGAGATGTTCCTTACAAAACACTGCTGTTATCCGTGCGGGATAATGCGGCCTACGTCGTCAAAGAAATGCTGGACAAATATGGTTTAGATAAGGAAGATCCCGCGAGTTACTGCTTAGCTCAGGTGAGCCTAAATAAATATTTTACGAGGATTTAACGCCCATTCTATTCCATGTAATATCACATTGCCCTTGTTTGGTTTACAGGTTTATGTTGGAGGCGATCGTGAGAGCAGAGAATATAACGGAAGTGGAGGAGCAAATGAGTATATCTTAGACGATGATGAATGCCCTTTAGCCATTTTGATGAATCATCATCCAGCAAAAGGTTCCGTGATGTTCCACATAAAACGGCGCCCAGTTGACTATCAGCCGAGGAAGCGAAAGAAAAAACCCAAGTCGGCAAAGGGCGATATCGATGGCGGTGGCTCCTATTTAGATGGACCCGAGCGTCTACCATTTTTCATAGAGCTTAACCCTGGTTAGTGAAGAGCTGAAAATGAAAGGGAAATGCAACCCTCGGAAAACATACTTTGCCAAACGATGGATCATGATTTGAAATGTACTTACCTAAGAAAAAAAGCAGTCTTCTATTTAGTTACTTTAAAAAAGAAAATGAAATACGAACTAAAAATTTGAAAAGCGTAGGCACGTTACTCACAGGGAACACTTCACAGCTTTTTGACCATCACACCAGTCATTTTATCAACAGACACCTTCACATTTTGGCCCCACATTTGAAATAACTTATTTTAAGCAACTGGGCATGCTCGATTTGAAGCGATATCATGTGAGATTTCCACTTTCGTCTTTTGCGAGAACGTGCATTATACATTAAGGTTTCAATTGAACTTTTTTTTCTTTGCATCATACATGTTTGCAAGTTTCATATTAATTTATTTAAATTTTTCGGCAGAAATATGTTTCTCTGTAAGTGCAAAGTCTTATTTTCATGTAGCCTTGCGTTTTACAACAGTTGTTATTGAGAGTTGCATTCTCCTTTAATTTGATAACGAAAAAAATCGAAATGGTGAATGACAAAATATTTCACTTACTTTCAGATGGCACCGAAATCACATCGAGTACGCCGAAGAAATATACGTTGCATTTGAACGTGACAGAAGTGGGAAGCGAAAGAGGAATGTCACCAAATGGACAGTATCTTCAATTGTTCGGACCAAATGTCCAGCCTCGGCACTGCGTGATAGCTCACACCGAAGGAATTGTTACCGTGACTCCGTGTAGTCGCGATGCGGAAACCTACGTTAACGGACAGCGGATTTACGAAACTACGATTCTGCAGCACGGGATGGTCGTTCGTTTCGGAAAGATTCACTGTTTCAGATTTTTTGATCCTTTAATGGAAGAGGTTGGCCATGATTTTACTTTAGTCTATAATTTTATTCGGCCATAACTTGTTCAGAGCGTACAAATGTTTTTTGGCACAATATTGTTGCTTTTATGTTTTGATGTTTCATTTAGAAATAATGTCTACTGCTGTAATCTTGATATTATTACTAACGATTTTATGCAATTTTTATGTAGAGAAGGCAGAGACACGACTCTGGAATACGTCATCCTGGAGACATGTCCTATGATAGGTTGGTAGATTTCCTCTTCTCTGGAGTTTTGTAACCACCTATGCAGTTGTACTGATTTTGTTTCCTCGCAGGCAATCATTAAAAGATGATACTTCCTTGCACCATTCCTTTGATAATGATGGCAATGCAGAAACCAGATCTACTTCCAGCCAGAAGGATGAACGTCGGATAGAGCGCGGTGTGAAGGATAACAGGTCAAAATATGTCATTAGCACTTTTTTTAAGGCCGATTATAGTTTCCCATCTTGGATTTATAGATCTTTTGATTGTGGTCCAGCCATGACCTTAAATATGGAAAACCGTTACCTAACACGTGATCAATGTACTTTCTAAATTTGGCATAGAGGACGGATTTATAAAAAATAATTCACTGTTTCTGCAAAATTTTACATCAAAGAGGATCTCAGCAAATATTTACTTTAAAAAAATAAAACACAAAAAATATCAAATACTCATTTTCAAACACAAAATGGAGGCATGGTTGGCACCCTCTGACAAGTTTTTATTGGCTTTTAATTTGAATTAGCCAGTCGGCGCCATCCGAATTTCCTGCCAAACTGTCCTAATTAGTCAATTCAAAATAGGTAGCAAAAAAAATTCCCTCCATTTTGATCTTGAAAATGACTGTATATACAGTCTTGAGCTCCTTTTTCCTGTTTTTAACTCCCAAGACTGAAAAATAGTCCTACAAATCCGATCTTAATTTCTATTAAATTATTGGAGTATAATTTTGAGAAAAAGGGCTTTAAGACTACCGGGTGATAACATTCTCTTCAATTTGGTATTTTTCTCGTCGGCGGGCCCTTTATTTGCCAAAATCCAATGCGAAAACTTTCCTATGTGAAATTAACACAGCTATAATCCGCCATTTAGAATTTTCGTAAGAATTTTGGATGTTAAACTATTGAATTACTACACAGGCGTGGAATGGATCCTATTTTACCTGCAATACTTGAACTTTGGGAGGATGGAGAAGATGCTTTCCTGGCAGCTACCATTTCGAACCTTGAAGCAGCTGCAGTTCAGTTCAAACTGGCACCAACATATACCTTATACATGACAGCTAGATTTCGTGCTTCCACTCACTATCATCCAGAAATTACTCCAAATGAAAGGGCACACCGTTTGACGTCAACCCTTAGCAAAGTGGCCACGAAAATCCAGTTGGCAATTCAAGTAGGACTGTCATTTTGCGAGCTTATTTAAGGGGAGCGGTACCCAAAAAAAAGTTATTTCTAACCGATAAAACATATCAACAATAGTGCATATTAAAATTTTGGCAACTATGTTCACTCTAGTTTCAAGGAAAAAAAATTATAAAAAATAAATGAAACAATTTTTGTTAGTCCCAGTAATCCTATTATTACGTCAGTCGATGACAAAATCCTTTTTCTTGGCATGGCCATTGACCAAGAAGCGTCACAATACTGTTACAGGGGCTATCGAAAATTGGGTTCATGTTGTTATTTCGTAATTTTTTAAAAAAACTAGGTTCAACGTAGTTGCCCAAAAATTTAGATAAGCACTGCTTTTGGTATGTTTTATCGTTCAGAATTAGCTTTTTTTAGGAGACCATTATGTTGAGTTCAGACATGTTTACTGAATTCGATGTTGTGGGAATAGGATCGTTATTTGGAGGCAGGATCGTTGGCATTTTGGATGGCTAATTCTTCCGAGCTGTTACACTTCCTGAAGCAGGATAGGCATCTCAGTCCCTTTTGCCTGGATGCGCAAGACATTTTGGCCGAATGCGTGCAAGTGGCTTTTCGAAACTTAGTCCATTGCATGCAGGATGAACTTTTGAATGCGATGTCGGTGTTTTTAGAAGACAGGGATGACATAGGCGAGGAAGAAGGCTCAACAAGTGAGTTTTAAGCGCGTATTTGTTCATTTCTCGAATTTGTTCCTGCTACAATTTTAAATTGCAATTATTTTCAGGAGACGTTTTGGCCGTTCTGGCTTCTGCAATGGCTCTGTTACGTCGATGTCGAGTTAATGCGGCCCTTACCATTCAGCTCTTCTCGCAACTATTCCACTTTGTAAACATGTGGCTTTTTAATAAGCTCGTATGTGAACCACACCCCACATTGTGCACCAGGCTCTGGGGTGTGCGACTGAAATGCAGGCTAACCAGGGTGGAAATGTGGGCCGAGAAACAAGGGCTCGAGTTGGCTGCCGATTGCCATCTTAGCAGAATTTTGCAGGTGAGTGAAAAGAAACTTGTTAGGGACCATTTAAAGTGTTAGCTTTGGTCGCAAATATATTTCTCTTTATTTTTACAAAGAACCCTAACAGATTTCACATGAATTATTCATGGTGAAAGTTGGGCTACTTGACAAGCATTATATCTTATATATGAATGCATAATTTTCTTATTCTTGGATAGTTATGTAGTAAGTCCAATAACGTTGATGTTTTTAAAGGGGAAGGCCACCCTAGATAAAGTATTTTTCTTTTAAAAGTACACATTAAAAAATACTAGTCCCGAAAATTCACATATTATGTTATTCTTAGGTATTTTATAAAAAATTAAAAATAATTTTGAAGCGAGATTTGCAAACGTCATTTGCAATTTCATTCAAGCAAAAATGACTACTCACATGATTTTTTCGAAAATGTGGTGCATTGCACGTTCAAATTACATATGGTGTTCTGGATTTTGCACGTGCATTGCAGAATGTGGTCATATGGCGTCATTAACATGTCAATGGTATTTTGGCCCTTAAATATTTTTTGTTTTCATTTATTTTTAAATAACTGAGCATAACACATTTGCAAAATTTATGGAATAGTGTTTTCTTAACGCATACTCTTGAAAAAAAATACTTTTTTCTATACTATTTTTCACAAGATTGGGTTATGGAAAGGGAATTCTTTATGAGGAACGAATTGGTGGGCACCATTAGGTCAATTTGAACGAATCACACAACCAGGAGCATTTTCAGTCTATAACTCAAAAGGAGTAAAATGCTATATCAGGGTTCATACTGACCTGGAAAGTCAGGGAAGAGGAATTCGGTCAGGGAAAATCAGGGAAATTTTCAAAATAGAGCAAAAAGTCAGGGAAATTTTTAATTTTGGTCAGGGAAATTCAGGTAAAATTGAGCGTATGGTCGGGGAAGTTTTAAATTTTGGTCTAAGAAAAATAAGCATATGGTTAGGGAAATAGGGAAATTTAAATTTTGGTCAAGGAAAGTCAGAGAAAATTGAGCGTATGGTCAGGGAAATTTTAATTTTGGTTAGGGAAATTCAGGTAAAATTGAGCGTATGGTCAGGGAAGTTTTAAATTTTGGTCTGGGAAAAATAAGCATATGGTTAGGGAAATAGGGAAATTTAAATTTTGGTCAAGGAAAGTCAGAGAAAATTGAGCATATGGTCAGGGAAATTTTAATTTTGGTCAGGGAAAGTAAGGGAAATTTGAGCATATGGTCAGGGAAAGTCAGGGAGGCCCAATTTTAAAAATCAGTATAAACCCTTTAAATTTGTTTTTGTAACTAAATTAACACAAACTTGTTATCGTGACACAAACATGATTCAACTTTCCCTCAGTGCCAACCTTGTATAACACTTGAGCAATCCCTGATCCATATCAGTCATCTGTTCAGAAATCGTTGTTTAAACTTTTTTAATTTTACTAGGCTGCACATTTATTGCAAGCCCCTAAAAGTGCTGCCGAAGATTTAGCTGCAATAAGCTCTACGTGTTTCAAACTCAATTCATTACAACTGCGAGCGTTGTTGGAGCGTTATCAATCCGCTCCGGAAGAGCCACCGATTCCTCATCTGCTCATCGAAAATGTCGTTAAAGTGGCCGAAAACACCGCCGACGAAATGGCACGCTCCGATGGCAGGGATGTCCGTTTGGAAGAAGATCCCGACTTACAGTTGCCGTTCTTGCTTCCGGAGGATGGCTACTCCTGCGACATTGTTAGAGGAGTGCCGGCAGGATTGCAGGAGTTCATTGGGCCATTTCAAGGGGCTGGGATTTGCCGCATGGCAATTCAGCCATCATCCATGGGGTATTGGACAATATATATGGCCGATCAGGATGCAAATCGTCCCCAACATGGCGTAAGCAAATAACTATTATTCTTTTAAGTTTTATTTAATTGGGTCACCTTTTATTAAATGATTAACTTTGATTTTTAGCCTCGTAGTCCAAGCGTCGTTAGCTACCATGGCGGCGACCGAGAACCAGCAAGAATTCCCGGTGCTACACCCAAGCCAGAAGTAGCCACTTTTAAACTACAGAAGAGCAATAATGGAATGGGATTGAGCATAGTAGCGGCAAGGGTAAGTGTGACCCAGTTTAAATCAATTGCCTAAATAACTTTCCTAAATAAAGCTCATAAATTTACAACGTTGCGAATACTGTAGCCCCACATGCTACTCAATATGAAAGCTGCTAGAGGGTGTGAAAATTGAGTGACTATTTTGAGACTCTTTAATTTAATTTTTTGCGCATGCGCGTTTTTGTTAATACTGTAATGTCACCTACTTCACAAATATGAAAGCTGCTAAAGGGCTTTGAAAATGGTAGGGTAATGGAGATTTCTGCATGGATAAAGTAAATGTTTGCTAATGAACATTTTTGTATTATAGTCTGTTGCAGAATAGCTTAGGGCGATGAAGCGCCACCTGGTTGGCCGTAGAAAAGGCGTTTCACACATTGTTGTGTGCACCCACATCAAAGAAATAATCCCTTTAAAGAAATGCAGGCGTCTGCTT
>JAQFYV010000042.1:0-17000 GCA_034695065.1 Choneiulus palmatus | reverse complement strand
AAAATCATGCAATTTGAAAAAAAAATATTATTTTATATTTTTGGTAAAGTATATTGTGAAAAATCCTAATATTTTGGAAATAAATTCTATTAAGTCTTATACCGGTATAGATGTTTCTGTATCATGGTCCTGTAGTATATAGTATAATGGCCCATATACTTGTGAACACGCTTCAACGATGCGGTAGCCTACTGCAGATAAGTAGGCCTACGAGAACGGATCTTCTCCGCATACATCAATAACTTCAAGTGGCCCCAGAGATAAAAATCCAGCAAAAGAACAGTGTATCCAACCCATTGGTGGAGTGGCCAACTCCACCAATGGGTTGGATACACTGTTCTTTTGCTGGATCCATCCATTGAGGGTTGGTTTCTGACCAGTAACGTGTACAAAAAAAAAATCATCATTTGCCCTTTGTTCCCAGACTTATAAAACACCCTGTAGATTAGTAATAGGTTATTATTAATAGGATAGAATCACATTTTTATCAAAATCATGCAATTTGAAAAAAAAATATTATTTTATATTTTTGGTAAAGTATATTGTGAAAAATCCTAATATTTTGGGAATAAATTCTATTAAGTCTTATACCGGTATATATGTTTCTGTATCATGGTCCTGTAGTATATAGTATAATGGCCCATATAAATTGTATATTTTTGAGAAAAAAACTTTCCATATTTCTAAAGAGTGTTGTGTATTTTATGATACATACAGTAAACAGTTGAGTACGACAAACTTGGAAGTAGGCCTAAGTAATCTGCAATAAGTTGAATTACGATAATTGTTCACTTGCCAATTCACTCTTTCGGTGAATAGATTATCGTAGATTTTAATTTCTCTTGATATTTTTCTCGTTTTTCGTTTATAATTGTTAGTTTCTTTTAGTAGACGTATAGTAAGTATTTTCTACGAAAGTGTACATGTCTTGTTCCTAAAATAAGAGCCCATGTTTCACCACTAGGGGTTCTTCCTGTTTCTTCTTAAAATGTACAGAAACATGGGAAAACAGACCACTGCAGGAGAAAGGACTGTTTTAAGTTACTCTATGCCCTTTACTCGAAGGGGAAATATGACAAAGAAAATCAATTTACATTTCATGCATGCTTATGCTATAAATTCTACCTTAAAACAAAGTACGTTGAGCACCTGACAGAAAAAATATGTAAATTTAACGTTTAAACCCTATCGTTGAAGAGCACTTAAAACGTCTACAGTACTTCTTATTTCAACTTTCAAAATAAACGTATTTCAGACCTTTAAAGTGTGCATATGAGTGTAATATATGTCTTATACAATTTCTGAAGTGGTTTTCTTTTTGAAAGAAGCTCGTATAAAATGTATCCATATGCATACATGTAACAAGCATTAAGAAAACTCGTTGCTCAGCATGTGGTTTCCATCTGGGTTTTTGTGTAAAACCATCTTTAAAAATTGAATGTACCATTCTGCCTATTCACATTAGGTTTTACACATATCGTGTATGCTATAGATAGGGTTTTCAGATTACCTGTTTTAATGTGTTTTTGAATTGCATCAACTGAAATATCGCACACGAAATTAGTACCACTCGATGATAGTAGAGATAATAAAACCATATTTATACACCAGCAATTTTTTTCTTTTTTTGTAAATCTGCATCTGTGGTGGATAAAAATACTCCCTGTAATCCAAGCTGTAATGCAGTAGACATATATGGATGCCATGAAAAAGACAGTTTTTCCCAGACTTTTAACATTTACCAACTTCGTCCAGCTAGTGGTAAGGAAGGGTACTAGACTGGGCAGGATGTTTATTCTTCTGATTAAGTTCGTTCACCTATCGCATTATGGAGAAATAGTCGCGCTTTGATAAAATACATACCTATACTTTCCAAACGAAATTGAACAGCAGTTATAGAGAAATGAAACCATCAGAAGTTATTTCTAAACGATAGCATATAAAAATAGCCTAAATCTAAACTGTGGCAACTATGTTCAACCTAGTATATAAAAAAGTCAGAAAGTAACATAAAAGCATGGGATAAAAACTCTACACCTCCAGTAGTATTAACGGGACGTGTCGTCCTTCTTGTTAGCCAATAAACTAGGCTGAACATAGTTGGCAAAATTTGGATATGAACTATTTCTGATATACTCTATCGTTTAGAAATAACTTTTTCTGAGGGTTTCATTCCCCTTTAAGTACCAGAAAATGATTTTTTAATATACACGGAGTTACATATTTTTTTTTGTACACTGAAATGCTCAGTTTCGTCTTCGTAGTATACCAGGTGAAAAAAATCGTTGGAATACCATAATCTGTATATATATATATATATATATCTTTTTTTTTAATTTAGAGCATCTGTCATTTTTAGGTATAAGAAAATGACTTCACTGGTACTACCAAATGTATTTTTGGGAAGTACTGTACGTCAAATTACAAAGTGTAATCAGCAATGAACGTGCAAATAGTTAGGTCACATTAGTCAAGTTTGAATAATTAAAATATATAGTTAGGCGGACCAGCAAAAGTTAAGGTTTACCCTTGGGTTAAAAGCCTTGTAACTGAAGGTGTGCATAGGCCTATATAAGTTCGTCAATTTGGTGCATCTTACTAAAATGCAGAATTGTAAATTCTTATAAGAAACAACGTCAATGAATGTTAAATACGTGTAGTGCAATTCTGCATTTTAGTCAGATGCACCAAATTGATGAATTTATATTTGTACCCTGATTTGGGCAAATTAGAACGTCAATGAAATGTGATTAAAACAAAGGGTATAATTAATCTTGGAGTATAGTAAACTAATTATTGTCGATTCCACTTAGCAGGTAAAATTAAATTCGTATTAAATCAATTAATACCACTGATTGATCTAATTAAACGAAATCAGTTTTTTTAACTTTTTTTCGCCATAATTTTAGCAACTTTTTTAGTAAATAGTTGTTGCACAGCCCAAATCTTGGACATGTCATTTCCTGTCATTCCTTTCATTGAACTCACCCTGTACACCATGCTCATCTTTTCTAATGGTCCTTTCGCAAACTGAGCCAAATGGCGCATTTTCTATCTCTATGGCGTTCATATAATTGCCGGGGATGCTGGGTTTAAATGACGTTGGCTTTGTGCCAAACCCATCCCATGGATTCTTATTGAAGAATATCGATCGATATGGCACATGAAGCCGATTTAAGGCAGAATTCACGCTTTTCATTTCCCCTTAGTTTTCTCTAGTCAAAACTCTTTATTTATAACATGGAGTTGCAACTTGTTATAACTCCTTAGTATAATCCTATATAAATGATGATGATGGAAATAATAATTATGTAATGTTATAATTTAGTTTTGAACAGGGTGCATTGACTTTACACACCTAATTTAAATCTTTTTTTTGTTTTAAATCATAAGAATTAAAATTTAATGCATTTACTGCATTCTGACATGTGAATTTCAACCAGGAAACTCCTGAAAATATGAGAAAACTTCATTGTCTAAGAAAAATACCAAAATTTATATTGTTAATAGCTTGACGAATTATGCTGTTTTAAAAAGTGTTGCACTTGGTAAAATACAAAAACTCTGGTAAAATTGAAAGATTCATTGTTTTTCCCCACTAAATTTTAAAAATTTCTTTATAACTCGTCCAGTTGTCTTAACTGATGAAATATTCTTCATTTCATCAGATGCTACAAATATTCTACATTCGTTCACTCTCAGAACAAAAGGTGTCAATTTGGAGCACAGGTGGCACCCTTGGGGTATTTCAATGTGAAATAAGGAATTCTTGGATTTCTTTAAATTATATATTATTTTTCTAGGGCAAAAAAATAAAATAATCAAAATGTAGTCAAATTAAGTGAACAAATTACTGAATTAGGTTATATCATATAAATTGGTCCAGAAATTCCACATTTCATTGTATGGCAGAAAATAACCAAAAGTGCCAAATATGCTACAAAATTTATAACATAAATAAATTCTAAAATGGAGCTTCATCAGTTAAATCATTCCATCGTCATTTTCTTTCTAAAACAAATGCATGATTTATTGCTAATTTCTAAAGATAACCGGAAAAAGGCTAAAAATTAACTGCACTAGACAATACAGTTACTAATTTTCTGTCACATCAAATTCTCGTTATTTTACGTCCATGTTCAACTACCAGGATTAAATTTAAATTCCTGGTCAGACCTTTGAAAATACATTATCTAACCTCAGGTTTAAAGATAATTAATTATAAGTATAGGAAATAAACCTGTTAAGATAAATTATACAAATGTGAAACCACAAGGTCAGTTGGTAGGAGCCCTGAGTGAAGTGAGGGGCTCCAATCAACTGACCTCATGGTTTCACATTTATATAATTTATCGATTTTTATGGTATATATACATACCAAAGATATAAATTCAATAATAACCAATGGCTAAAGTAACAATCAAATAATTAATAGATTTTGTGTAGAATTTTTAGTCAATTTTTTGAATACATGTAGTGCAACCTTTGGCCATTTGAAAATAAACTTAATTTATTGCACTTTTTCTTTTGTTCTACTATGTTTGAATGATGCAATTTCACTGATAAGCAAGTACTTACATTTTTACAACCTAAGTTTAGAAAATGTAAAAGTTTTTCACACAAAATGTATGTGAAAGTGGAATTTATATTGGTTTGGCAGCCCTGAGGTATATATTTAAGGTTTGTGAATACAGCTTTACTTAATTAATCACATCTAAAGTTTGTTTGTTTTACTAAGTTTTGTATTAAATTTAACGTTGTCGAGGCTAACTTTAACATGTGATCACTGCTGTAAAATCATCACATTTTGAATTACATTTTTTTTCCGCCGTGGCAGCAGCTGTTTCAATTTCAGTAATTTCAGTTGCTCAATTAGCAATATCCATTATTAATGCATTTTTGGCACTGCCATCTCGTCCATTAGAGACAAACTTCTAACATTAACCATGGAAAAGGGTCATTGGTTTGCCTGGTGGGTCCCTTGGTTTATGGCTTCCCCCATTTTTCTAATTTCCCCCAACATTTGTCCAGTTTCTCCCTTAGCAGCTGTTCCTCTGTATTCTGTGTGTTTGGCTCAAAACATACGGTTAGGATTTGGGGTATAACTGAATTAATTGCACAAAGCTCTAGGGATAGAATTGACAACACGTATGTTGACCAGAAGGGAAGTTATTTTTACATTTTTTAGCGGGTTTTTTAGGGAGAGAAACATCTTGAAAGATGCTGCAACCAGCACTGGTCTCCATAAGACTTTTTTCTCATTTATTTAACTTATAAAACCATTATACATTTTTTGTAGCCCTCTCGTTTACAATGTTTGACAGAGATACCCTAACTGTTTAATATCTTGTATGCGTTTGCTTATTATATAGGTTTTCTGTTTGACAGATCCCGAATTTTATTTAACCCCATCTAGACATTTATTATCTCATTTAAACCATGTTAAAAATTACGACTATGGTAGTTAGCTACTTATTTTCTTGTAGAGCACTGGTGTAATGCCATCCATAGTAAGCCTCGCCTCATTAGTGTATTGAAGTTTGGTTGATCTCTACGAAACACATGACGCCATCTGTATAAACCCGTATGTGGCCGCTAGTTGGCAACTGGAGTATATGTCAAGCTTAAGGGTGGGTTGGAGCAATGTTAATGGCCCATTGAAAAATGAAAAAAGGGTTAATTTTGCAACCAATGGTCCAAGATTAATGAAAAAAATAGTAAATAGAAGAGCTATAAACAATCTAGGAAATTGTTTTGGCACTTTCTGAAAAAAATTCGTTAAAAATTTAATAAAAAATAAAGAAAATGTCCATTTTTTGAAGTTTTCCACCTCTTCACAGTAAAGATTTTTTTAAAAATTTTTTGTTCTAATTCAATACAAAAAGTGTCAAAACAATTTCCTAGCCAATGAATTTCTAGTCGTCAATGAATTAAGTCGTCTTTTGGTTACCAGGTGCAGATGAATCTCAATATAGTCCATTAGTTGCTTGTATAACGAATTGTAAAGCTGCTTTACAGCTGTATAGGACCTGAAATTTGGAACAATTAATTTGCAATTATTGCAAAACCAGAAAGGGTTTAGAATTAAGCCAAGTTGAACCAAATGTTGAATGTAAAAGCTTGAAGGTGATCCAAACATCTTACCATTGTTCCCATATATTTTCCTCCTTTTACCTATTTTATTTAACAATGGCTGCCTATTAAGTGGACAAGATTAACGCTTGCTTTTTACCACCCATTTCTTTACATTATTTTTTGAAATTTGCTGTATGTCTTTTAAGAGGATTAAGTGTGTGACAAGGGGCACATCTTAACAATGTCCATTATCCATGATGCTGGACATGAAAACGCCATTATAATGTCGATCGGATCACATGACACAACAAGAATTAACGACCTTAGATGGCGCTTCTGTCCCTGTTTTCTTATCCATTAAAGTCGTACAGATGGCTTTTTCTTCCTACCTGCCCTTTTCACCTTTCTTCATTCTTGCCCTATTGAATATTTTTCTCTTGCACACTGCATGTTTTGTAACTTTCCATGGCGTTTTTGTGTAGCCCTTTGTACCTTAGGTGCCAGCGGAAAAACATTTGGTATAAATAAAGCCCTATAAGAAATTGTTAACGATTAGTCTTACCTGGTGTTAACTATTCTAATATACTGTGTGACAATAATGCATTCGAATAGCTTAAACAAATTGTTTGTGTAGTCAAAAAGAAGATTGCTGGATCAAAAATTTAGTTTATTTTAAAGAATTTTATTTAAAAATATTAATATTAAATTCAGAATAGTCATTTTTTTAATATGTATTTCTTATATATTCAGGCATTACAGTTCTACACAATTTTTTTAATATTTTAATAATGTTTAAATTACTATATATACTTTTCAACATGTCAGTTTCCGTTTTAATTAAAAAAAAACTAATTATATTATTAAATTGGAATGTTTACTTTGTTGATAAATAATTATAGAAACGCCCAGTTTTTTTACCTTGCTAATTATAAATGTTTTCTTTAGGCTGTAATGGCAAAAAAAGAATTTGTAAATTACATATTTTTTTATTTTCTTTGCTGCAAATTATGTTAATTGTCAGTGGCCCATTAATCCAGTTTAATTTATTTTGTGTTATTTTTTTATTTCAATATTAATAAAATATTTTTATTATTTACTTTAATTCTGCATATTAACCCCATACGTACCCCATCTTCTTTTCCTTCACAGACTGCGTACATGTAGTAGCCTTAATTGCATGTTAATAACTCATAATTTATAATAATATATTTTAATATCTGCTATATAATCTATATTGCTGTAGATTTGCAATGCCTTACTTTATTATGGAGATTAAAATAAAAATAATTTTGCCATACCAATCCATACTTGTACGTGTAACGAATGACGTCATTTCTATGAACAATTACCCATCGAGATGACGTCACTCGTTACACATACAGGTAGGAAAAAAAATTAAAACCTGCATGTATTGTTCATCAATTTCGACAATTTTTAAATGTGAATTCAGCCCGTGCTCATCGTCATACTTTTCAATAAACATCTGCACGTGTGCTGGTATTGCGCATGCGTAATGCGTGGTTTGGAACGCCATACCGTATTCAAACAAGGTTTGGGGGTTGTCCATAAATTACCGTTTACACAAGGCTTTAATTATGTTTAGCACCCATTTCTTCCTTTGTCACAATTTAGGAAAATATGAACACCCCTTCACTCCCCCTTTCCCCGATTTCGGTTTACTATACATTTTCACATTACATTTGTATTGAAAGTTTTAAAAAAAATTAAAGGTGAAGGCCACCCTAAAAAACTTGATTCTAAACGATTGAACATAATATAAATTCAAGTCTTGCAAATATATGTTCAGTGCAGTTTTTTTTAAGAAAAACAAATAAAAATAAAAATGTATTTAGAAGACACCTTGTATCGGCAAGTGACGTCAATCGACGAAGAATTCCTTCATGGCCACAACACCCGCCAAGGCCAAGAAGAAGGATTTCGTCATTGATTGACATCAGCAATTGTCTATTAAAACCATTTTTGTAGGCTGAACATAGTTGCCAAAATTGGGATATAGACATTGTTCTTATGTCCTGTCGTTTACAAATAACTTTAGGGTGGTCCCCTTCCCCTTTAATTCCACACTCTCTCGCCCCACCCCCACCTTTAGAAATTTCTTAATTAATTTGTGACTTGTAAGAAGGTAATTAAGAAAAAAAATACAATTAGGGCCCACTTGGGGTGCATATATAAATTTATCAATTGGTGCATCTGACTAAATTACAGGATTGCAAAATATAAGATGCATTATCAATGCATTTAAAATAGGAATATTAAAATTCTGCATTCTATACTCATATGCACCAAATTGATGAATTTAAATATGCCCCCTTTGGCATATTTTCGTCTTTAAATAATGTATGTCTTGCCCCCTCCCTCCGCTTTTTACATTTTTTTTAACAATTTGCGTTGTAAAAAGACCTGAGGGCGCTCGTGTCCCCCAAGTTCAGCAAACGTAATTTATGAACGACCCCACGCCATCTTCAAAAACATGAAACTAATTTTCGTAGCATCCCTGTACAAGCATTTCAAAAGCCCTCTTCCATAGTAAAATAGTGCTGATAGGCGAACTCTTTTTCACGGCGGAAGCCTACACTCTGGCGCTCCGCCCCAGCAGGTCGCTTCTGATTGGTTGCCGCTTTTCCGGGTTGTCGCGAAGCCTTCTGAACACACATCCCCCTTTTGTGCCGTCCTTTTTACTCTCACGTATTTCTCCTGGCCCAACAAAATTTAATGTAACACGTTGGCGGGCAGTAAAAAAACCCAAATTGCAAATCTGATGTGGCCAAGAAAGCGGGTGGTTTGTGTTTTCCGCGGATGAGATGAACTCCTATTTCGACCAAGGTGGCTTCTATGGGAGCCAGGGAGCGAGTGAACAGTCTTACCGCTTTCCCTTGCTGTCCGTACCGCCGTACGCCCAACCGCAGCACCGGGCGCACCAAGAGGCCGTTTACGAGGCGCAAACTGCCGCCACCGCCGCCTGCAAACTTTATCCCGGTGCGGGCGGCGGAAGCGGAAGCGAGGTCCAGGCAGCTTCCACCTACAAAGCGGAATGTTCCGCAGACAAAGAACAAAATGGATACAGTCCCAGCGTGGTAAAGGACAACCAGTGGTCAAGCAGCACCCCCGGGACGTTACCCGTCCGGCCGGCCGCCTGCACCCCGGATTCGGCCGGACGGAATTACACGGCCGAGGCCAATACTAGCCCCCGGGATAGGACGGGAAGCTCGTGGTCCCAGTGTTGCCAAAATCCCGTCACTGCCACCACACCACCCGCGCAACAACCCAGCGCCAACCACACGTTCTATCCGTGGATGGCTATTGCAGGTCGGTACCAAGTGACCAACCCCATGCTAGGTAGGAATTGCTCCATGTGGCCATTTAAATTATCATTCATACTAATATCTTTTATTTTTATTGGTTTTTACTTTACCATGCTTTCTTTTACTACACTTCTTACCACACTACCACACACACTCATTTACTCTTGATATGGTAACCCCCTAGCCCGAATTTTCCACTTTGTTGCTTTTATTTTCATCCTTTTATTTGCTGATGGTTATCTACCCCTGGGCTGCTGCCATTGTGTAGTACCCAGATGTGTTAGAGGGACGACTTAAAGGGAGGTGCCCATACACACTTGGTACTCGTTACGTCATATACTGGTGAAAGAATGACGTGGGTTATACCGTTTCACTGCAGGGTTTATGTGAGAAAAGTACCAGGTACTGGTACGTGCAATTGGGTACCATATACCTATATAACGGTGCTTATTTGTGGGATAAATGTGCCCTTATTAGGTAGGTATATACGTTAAAATTCATGTAAAACGTGAACGTGTGGACAGTTGAGTGACGTCTTAAGCACGAGTGTATATGTTCTTTCTATATATGCCGGTATATAGGTATAGCTGGTGCTTAAACGTCACTTGATACACGTTCACGTGTTATACTTGTATTTTAACCTGACGATATGAAAATTCGTATGTGTTGTGCTTATTTCAGTCCTGGAAATGATTTGGTGTTATCCCAGTTGCTGGTTCTTATTAAATTGCAAGGCTGAAATAAAATCATAAATACCTGGAAAACTTTACATTAAAAACAGGAAAAAGTAGGCTATATATGTAATATATGTCCTCGTCTATATAGAGAGGTCCACCCCAGAGAAAAAGTATTTTTCTATCAAGAGTAGACCTACATATTAATATTCCCAAATTTTCACGACTAATCTATAAAATGCTATAATTAACATTAACAAAGTGTCACTGACATGTTAATGACGTCGCATGGCCACATTTTGCAATGCACGTGCAAATCTAGGACATCGAATGCAAGTTGCACGTGCGATGCAATACATTTCGGAACAAAATCAGGTGAGTAAAGCCATCTTTGCTTGATTAAAAGGACATCTGCATGTCAAATTTTTAATCAGTCGAGTAAAAAAATTAATGACGTTTAGAGGAAAAGTCCACCCTATATGGAAAAGGTACCGGTATATCTTTCAAAAGTAGGCCTACCTATTAAAAAAATTTGATTCCTAAAACTTCATAAATTGGGTATATTTATTTTTAGAAAAAAAAAGGGAAATAAATAAATTTGAAGGGAGATTGTTGCTGACGTCGTTTGTCCTATCATTCAAGCAAAGATTTTGTTAAATGGGGAACATATTGCAGGTGCTACTGTACTTGCACGTGCATTGCGAAACGTGTCCACTTGACGTCATTAACATGTCAGTGATACTTCGTCAAGGAAATAATTATTTTTTTCTTAAATACATTATTATATTTATAGTGGCGTAATTTTATAAATGGTATTTTTAATGTATGGCATACTCTTGAAATGTTTTTATTTTCAAAGGTTTCCCAGTTAATGTCATCTAAAATTATGTTGGCATTTGTTTTAAAGATTAAAGAACTTAATGCTATAAACGGGCTATAATCGAAATAAAATAATTAAATCTGTCTGAAAATTTATAAGAAAGTCAGGCAATTAATATAAAAAGTCAGGGGTAAGGCTTTTTTTATAAATATAGTGGCGACCCTGAACTCAGGAATGTTATTTTTTTCTTTAAAAAATAAATGTTTTTAATAAATTGCCTATAGCACGCCTTTCGTACTAATTTGATGGGTATTATACTTAAGTTTGCCACATTAATTTTATTTCTATTGCCATAATTTTAATCCAGTGTATATGTGTAGCAAAATACTCAATTTCGTTTATGAATGGAAGCTGTCTTATTTTATATAAACAAACAAAATATAAATAAAAAATAAATGAAAAAAAATTCTGTTGATGATGAATAGCAGTATCATGAATATTCATCAGATACAAACAAAGAGCATATAAACACAATAGTAATTCCACTGCCTATATAGTTCATTGATAGTTCAGGGACAGAAAAGTCATTGAAAAATATATGTATAGGCCTGCTGTATTTTTTTCCTTTAATGACTTAAAGGTATACCCGTAAATCCAAGCCCTGTATATATAGTATCCCACCCTGGAAAATGAATAAGACTTAAGTGTCATGGGAAAATCCATTGAAAGTAATGAATAATCCGATCACAGTTAGTCTTATTCATTTTCCAGGGAGCGGGAAAAATAATACAGGCAGATATAGTTCTGCATACACTATAATATTATATAGTTCAAGTTCAATCCGGATAAAGTTACTCATTTTTTATATGTTGCATTTAGTTAGTTTTAAACTTTGTTTTGACCACATATGTAGACCCACTTGATGTTAACACGCGCCATTTTATATTATCTTTAATTGTTTTTTGTTTTTGTTGCTGCTTTGCCGTGTTATGACCCCGTGTGGTCCTGCCAAACCGAATACACTGATATTATGCACATAAAAGCAGTAAGTAGTAAACAGAAAATAAAAAAATAAAATTTGTGTTACCCATTCAAGAAGCGTTTAACCTTGTTTCATAAACTATTAACGGGTGTGTCGTCACATGTATTCCCCTCTTATACTTTTTAAAGATCAAAGTTATTGGCCCTGTAGCCATAAAATACCTTAAGTGCGTTTTAACTCGCTGATTGATGCGATATAAAGTATCCAGCATTTGCGTCCACTTGCCAAAAGATTGCTGGTGCAGCTGGACTCTATACACACATTTTGTTGGTAACGGACCAAATGGCGGCCATTTTTTTATTATTTGTGTACTCATCATCTATTATTAATAAGAATAGTTTGTTTATACACATATATTGTGCGTATTTGATGCAACCTGTGGTCACCGCTATATATAGGACTCATCAACTTTGGATATTAAGCCTAGTTGTGCTTTCGAATGTATGTAGGTAATATTTGTTGTTGGATTATTTTTATTTTTTGTAACATGTATGTCATAAGGGGGGATGATAGTTGCCAACTTGAATTCTGGATTGTTTAATATTATAGTCTGTTCCAACAAATTTGAAACCTATAGGCGTGCATTCTGGTGGCCATTTTTTATGATCGCTTGTATTTTCACTTCATGTTAGCAGAACATGAAAAACATCTAGCTTACATGGAGGCAACTGTATACATAAGCGATCATAAAAAATGGCCGCCAGAATGCATGTCCAGGTCTCAAAATTGTTAGAACCGGCTATTATAGGCCCTATAGCACAACCATGCTGACATAAAGTGGTCACATTTGCACGAAAATTGCGTGATATTCTAAAAACGTTACCATCGTTGCAGACCATCTCAGAAAATATTTATAGCAAGTTGGTGGTAGACCCCTTTTTGCCTGGATAATTCCAGGAATTTAATAAAATAACTAGAAGGCCGAAGAATCTTCCTAAAGTCCGCCCATTTTTAATTTTTGGCACAAATTTTGGGGAAGAGGGCTTCGTCACTGCCTAGATATTGGCAATTTATCAATTTGGTATTTTTGTTAGGTCTGTGCAGGCCCTTTGGTTGCCGAAAGGAAGTGCAAAAACTTTCCTATTAATCCATTAACATAGTCATCATCCCGCCCTTAAAAACATTTAGGACTAGCGAATTTTCAGCAAGAAAATATGATGAAGAACGTTGTGAAATTTGCCTGGCACAACAACAACAAATTGCAACTCGTAACCTTAAAAAAATCCGTGTTCTGATGCCAAGTATTTTCTGTGTTGGCCTATAACGTATATGTCCCATGACGTCACGTACACACCAGAGACAAGTACACGGCCTTGATGGGGCTTAGTAAAACTGGCGCCTCATTATTTGGTTGTGGTAAATGGCAGGGTGTCCACAAAAGAATGACCGAAATGCCAAAATTTGTATGATGAAATTGGGGTGGTGCATTTGTGGACACCGTCAGTGTTTAATTATGACCTTATTATTATTTTTAATTAGAGTAATAATCAACGAAGCAAAACAAAACACAAGAATAATAGGCCTAGATTTTCAGTGAAACCAAACCTACTGACACGAATCCATTAAGTAATTTTTAGTAGAAAAACAATGAAAAACATGTCCCATCACTTTTTGGAGAACAATCTGGAATCCTGCCAACTGTTTTTGTCGTTTTCTTACTAAACAATTCCTTCGGGGCAGGTGTTCAAAATGTTTCGCTCCTGATTATTGCTGGTTTATTTTTAACCAGTACGTATAATGGAAGCGAGTGCGCATGTGCAAAACGAAATTTCATTGACAGTTCGTCGAAAACACTTAAATCTCGGTAGTAAATTTTGATCTTGACATTTAACTATTTTATAAATATGTCCATGTGGCTGAGTTAGTCCTTCACAACAATTTTTTGCAATTCGGACGTGTGATCTGGCAGCACTGTGGTCCAAGGATTGCTAAAAATTGCTATCTGCAAGGCAGTTTAACTGCTGGTACCACGGTGTAGGCCTACAGTGCTATCAAAAAACCGGTTCTAAGTTTAAGGGGGGATGATGACCATTTTAAAGGCCTATAGGAAAGTTTTGGCACTACATTTTGATAACCAAAGGGCCCACCGACATAACAATAGTACCGAATTGGAGTGAATATTAAAGATAAATATAGTTAGTGGCTATAAGCCTTTTTCCCGAAAATTTGTGCCAATATTTATATATAATTTAATAAACATTAAATAAGGACTGATTATAAGGACTTTTTTCACCCCTAAGTAAAGGTTTCTTTTAAAAAAAATCACTTGATTTACCGCGCATTTTCGTGCAAATGCGATCCCTATATGCCAACATTAGAACGTATGTTTTGTGAACATTAGAACATATTAGAGAATATGTGTTTGGTAACGACTTTCCATATTTTTTTCTTTTACGTCATGGTTGTGCTGATATCAAACGATCATCCCCCTTAAAAAATAGGTCCCTAAGCTCAAACATAATTGTATTACCAGAAAGATCGAGCAAATGCATTTACTAAAAATGTTCCGTCACACTTCTCCGAGTATGAAATTTGGGAGAATTTTTCTCGAGAAAAGCCTTTTGCACTACTTCTGGATAAAAACGTGCTTGACTATAGGCATGAAACTTAGCCAAATTGACCTGGAAATGGTGAATACATTTCTATACAGTAGAAGAAAAAAAAACTACAGTTAACCCTTCTTTTTGCGCAACTGGCTTTGTAATTCGTCATAAAATGCATGTATTAAAAAAATTAACCATGCATTATTATTGTACCTTGCCTCTGCATGCTCTGTCACGAATTTTTTTCTGCCCCTGAATTTATGGCCGAACCTTTGGTTACCCCTAAGCAAGCCGCCATTGTTTTCTTATTCACAATTGCTTTGCATAGAAAAGAGCACGAATAAGCTGCCATAAATATTATTCATGTGGGAAGTAACGGGTTTTGCATGTTGTTGTGTTTGCTTTTATTATTTGTTTCCCTGTTGGTTAAGTTCGTGGCTCGTGTACTCTGTCAGATGAAAATTACAAGTTTCATAATAATAATATAAGCAGGACCCACCCTCTAGGGACAAACGACACGTATAACTCCTTCCTATAACACTGCACATTTTCCATGCTGTCGCTGGAATCAGTTAAGGGGGAAGATGGCAGTCGCCATCTTGGATTGTGATTCGTTTGATATAGCAGCACAACCATGACGTAAAAAGCTAAATATGGAAAGCTACTGTAATAAACGTCGGATAACTGTACTTTCTATAATGTTGGCATAGGAGACACATTTGTACGAATATGTACAATTTTTGGGAAATGGTAGCATCAAAGTTATTGCAAATCATCTTACAAGTTAGTAAATATTTACCGATACTTCAAAAAACAAAAACAAAAAAATACATGTACCAAATTGAAGAGTGAAGCAGTAGCTATATAGGTAGTTAACAGGCTCCAGTTTCACCTGGGTAAATAATATTAAAAAAAATCATGTAGGCGTATACTGAGAAGAGGGGGAAAGTATCCTTAAAATTTGATCTTATTTTATATGTTTAATTATTGGCGTACGTTATTGGGAGAAAGGCATTGCCACTATACCTAGATATTAGCATTCTCTTCAATTTCATATTTTTGTTATGTCATTGGGCTCTTTGGTTGCCGAAGTAAAGTCCACAAACATTTCTGTATTCCATTGACAGTCATCATCCACCCTTAAAAAAAGCTCAACGCCCAGATTAGTTTTATATAAATACCTTGATTAAAAATATATCCGTTGGATTAACATTTCTGGCAAACCGGACAAACGAAAGAAATGCAATGTGCCATGGTGGTGGTGACGTCCCGAATCTAAGATAAATCACGTGATCTAGTCTCTGATCAAGGTCATAATGGAACTAAGAAAATTGCATTGGATATCCGCATAGGTGTTGACATTTTGACTTAATTAAAGCGGATGCATTGTGGATGAATCGAGACTTCTGACGTCATCATGGGACCTTGGTAAATTTCTTCTGTTGTAATGCAGACGATGTTAACGTTGTCTTCTTACTACATGTATGCATTTTTATAAATATAGAATTCACCTTTTGAGCTGAGTATGGCTCAAAACTAATAGATTATAAATGTGAGCATGAAAATTTAAATCAAAGAGCATATTTGGTGATAGAGCATTCCACTAATGTGTTGGAAACATAAATACAATGTTCCTGAAAATGAAATTAGAACACCAATTATGAGTGGCAGCCATCTTTTTTTAATTAACACGAGTGTTTCCCTTAGTGTTTTTTTTTCTTTTAACACATTTTGGCTGGGTTTGTAAGGCTTATTCAAATATGTACTTTTCATTGTTGAATTGAGCATGCGCAGTGACCATATGCAGTCGAAAGTGAAAAGAAACCACAGAAAAATGAAAAAAGATGGGACATTTTTATCCTATTTTTTCCTTTCATTTTTGCACTAGAGGGATTCTTTCTAAAGTATTTTTGAAGTGATATATGGCCGTATTTTCCTCCTACAATCTGAAATCTTCCAATGTGAAACTGTTTTCTTTTCAAGGATTCAATTGCCAAAGCTGCAGTTTGTTCATTGGCCAGGATTACTTACAGGACCCCCAAGGCTAGAGCGTCGTATTAACCATATATTAGACGCCATTTTTTTCGAGTAAATTCACGAGTGCAGTTATATGCTAGAAATCGCACATAATGAGCTGTTGTCTTTTTAATTCAAATTGGACTGGTGCCAGCTGCTTGAATGGGTGAGGGCCTGTGTAAGGGGTGGAGATTTTGGGGCAGGTGCACAGTATAGCAGGGTTCATACTGACCTGGAAAGTCAGGGAAGAAGAATTTGGACAGGGAAAATCAGGGATATTCTCAATATAAAACAGTCAGGGAAAGTCAATAAGTTAATGCAGCGTTAATGTGTACCTATATACCTCGTACAATTTCAATTTAGTATACCTGTCGTGTAGGCTTACCCAATGTTCAATTTTGCAAGCTTGTAATATTTAATTGTCATTAGTATTAAGGGTGGGTTAAAGCCATGTTAATCGTAAATTTTATCAAAGTGAGAGGATCTCTGGAAATAATGGTCACAAAT
>JAQFYV010000041.1:0-17005 GCA_034695065.1 Choneiulus palmatus | reverse complement strand
CAAATCTGCAAAAAACCTGGTTATTATACATACATAATTCATTAAAATATCAGGGAAAAAGTTTTATTTTGACCATGCAGGGAAAGTTTACAGAAAATTGAGTTTTAGTCAGGGAATGTATCAGGTAAACCCACTTATAGAATTTAGTATATGAACCCTGAGTGAACCTGTGAATAATAAAAGTCAGTAGGCCTATTTAAGGAGGGGTTTCAGCCATGTTAATTTCCCATAGACATACTTTTACATTGCCAAATTTTATAACCAGAAGACAAAATTACATAAAAATTTTTTAAAAAAGTATTGCAATTAATACAATAAAAAATAAAAACTTGTTTTTAATGAAAATTTATCCATTTTCCACCTAGCTTTAAACATTTGTTTAAAATCGTCCATTTGTCTTAAGAAGAAAATGATGACGTAGTATACTAGTGATGAAATTAATACTCTACATCTTATCATTTTTTATATATCTTTTACAAATATCAGTAGATGAAATGCACACATTCGAAATATTTAAAATGTCATTAATACATGCAGCAACCAAAATTTATAAATAGACAGTATAGAAAAGCTAAATGTATACAGAGTATTTCATCATTTAAAACATATACCGTCATCATTTTGTTCTTAAGCCAAAGGACGAATTTTAACAAATTTTTAAAGGTATGCAGAAAAAGGATACATTTTCATCAAAAACACGTTTTTATTTTTATTGTATTAATTGTAATACGTTTTCAAAGCAAACCCATGCAGGCAATTCACCTTGCTATTAAAACTCTACAAATTTTTGTATTTTTATGTATTTTTATGTCTATTGTTTAGAAAATGGCAGTGTAAAAGTATGTCGATGAGCGATTATACCATGGCTGAAACCCCTATTTAAGATAAACTTTTGAAAGAATAATACAGATCCTTTGTATGATAGATGGACAGTCTGGACAGTCAAGCCTTCTGTCTCAACTGCATATTTATGTTATATTGGTACGGTATATGGCCTAGCTATAGGCCTATATACACTTCTTGTTTTCACCTGCTTGTCGAAAAAAATCCATTGCATATTCAGTGAATTGTCTGGAAATCCTGGGAAAGTTGACAAATTCCACCTTTAATTGCACTCATTAATATTTATTGAAGACTTATTTGAAGCTTGAAGCAAAGAAGATAATGACGATTTTGTAACATCATGTAATCCCATTCCAAGTGTCAGTAATCAAGTATAGTTTAAATTTTATTTAAGGAGGGGTTTCAGCAATGTTAATCGCCCATACAGAGATATTTTTTACATTGCCATTTTCTAACCAGAAAACATAAAAATACAAAATAACTAAAATTTGCAGAAAATTTTAATAGCTAGGCGAATTGTCTGAGTTTTCTATAAAAGGAATTGCGATTAATAAAATGAATAATAAAAACGCGTAAAATGGAAATTTGTATAGTCTTATTCCGCTTTTCTTTAAAAGTTTGTTAAAAATCGTCCATTTGTCTTAGGAAGAAAAGGACGACGGAATGTTTTAACTCATGAAATACTCTTTTAAGCGAAACTGTAAACCCCTCTGAATTGGATGCAAGGTATGGCATTCAAAATCCTTTCTGTACTTAAATTAAACATTATACTATAATTTTTATTGCAAAACCAAATGTCTATATAAAGGACCTTATCTCAAATACAACCCAATACCCTTACCTATAACAAATGATATTCGCGAACCCTACCAAAGTCGATATATGGTATTCCTACAAAATACTTACCCTCCTTAAGTCAGCGCAATCAGAACAGACTAATACATCGATAGTATCATCCTTTACTGAGGAATAACCACTATTACTTACCAGAATGTAAACTTAACAAAAATAGTGGATTGACCCTACTAATAGTTTCTTTTTTTCTAACTGTCAATGAGGTTTCTGGCCGATCCCCACGGACTGGGTAACTTTAACTGTGGCCTGGGGGCACTCGTGGATCGATCCTACTAACACAACAATCCCCTCCCGCTGTCCACCCACACACACAACACTCACAAACATGCTACCAAGATTCGAGGAATAGAGACGGTCATAACAAATTGTAATCTTAATATAAAAAAGAAGAAAGAGAAAAAATCATACCATGTCAACGGAATGTCGAGTGCTTAACTCCGGATGATGATGATCTTTGTATAATAAATAGTCTCCAGTTCCTCCATTTTCCTGAAAACAGCTTTACAAATGCTAAAATTCGTCTACAACAATAAGGTATGCCCATTTAGTTGAGCAAAGAAAAATCATTCATCTCACGTTGAGTAATGTTGGTCAACAGATGCATTTGTTGAGTCAATTCACATTGATCTCAACATGAAAAAATGAAACTACTTTTTCAAAAAAGACAATGGTAGGTAATTTCGTCCATGAATTATTTTTTTTTTTTTGAATTAATTATTGAAGAAATAAGCTAAATATCATAATGAAATTTTAGGAATAGTATTTTTTAATGTATACCTTTGACTGAAATATACTTTTTTTATGGTGGACTTCTCCTTTAATGTCATTAATGGTTCATGCATTTACTAAGCCAGGTGTTTCATGCCAAATAGTTCTTCAAATGCTTGCTCAACAAATGCAATTGACTAGATTTTCACAACGTGACATTTTAAATAACATTTGTTCTTTGTTCTCCTCATAAAAACAAGTTTAATTGACGCAATCAATTAATAACCTCATCTCTTTATCATTCACTTTCTTAATATTTCACTTACAGTAACATTATGGGGCAGTATAAGTAGTATAAACGATGTCACGACTGGTTTATATTTCAGATTCGTATACCTCAGCCCTCGATGTTTTTTAGGCCTAGGTATATTTTTTAATACAACAAATCCCAGGTCTGTCCCAATGTCTAGAAGGAAAAAAAATTGTTTTATATACGAAATAATATTGTACCATTTCAATTTATAATTTTTAATTGATTTTTGTTGTTTTTCTATTAAACTGCTGAACAATTAGGGCAGATTACACACACTTTCATCCTCATTTTGCGACTAAATGGCTTTTTTTTATTGTGTATACATTGTTTAAAATCTTAATAAATCTCCAAGGAAATAGTTGTACTTAAAGTAAGGTTTTAAATGCTGGCAAATTCACTTATGTGACATACACACAATCATGAAATGTTTACTAAAGAAAAACTTGCATTGAGGAAACCTTGAATGGTATTTTTCGAGGACAAATCGTTAACACTCAAATGAATGCATTTTAATTAGAGCAATTGTTCCTACAGAAAAAAAAGTTGTAAAAAAGTGAGCGTAAAATTGGCTAACGTATTTTAAGACATAATTTGTGACCATGCACCGTAAACGCATGGTTTTTCTTGCATGTCAATTACTAAAACCCGTGAAAGTTGGATGCCATTTTTTATGCCTTGGTTAACGGTATTGTAAATTTATTTTTGCTGAAGTAATATATAGGCCTATGCTATAAAGTTTCAAAATGCTATTTACAAACTTATTAATTAATTAATCATAAAATATACAATGCAAAGTAATAAAAGAAGCGAGCATGCATTGGTTGGGCATATCATATATGCAAGGCTTTCCTGATCAGTTTGATGCCACTTAACCTTTACATACAGGGAAATGAAACCCTCTACAAAAGTTAATTTTAATCATAAGAGGATATTAAAAAATGTACTTCTCCGAATTTTGGCAACTATGTTCCATCTAGTTTTGAAAAACATTAAAAAAGTAAAAAAAAAATTATTGCTTGTAATTTATACAATGTTTTTACGTCGGCATTCTAATTTTGTTTCATTCTCTATCGTGTGACCTTGTTTAACCTTGTGTGTACCTGTTTGGATGGACTGATCACACGTATAACCTCGTTTTCACTCGGGTGAACACGAGCGTCACCACGTTGTGATGTATTCAAATATTTTTTTTTAATTCTTTGCATTATTTGCTTTTGAAGTGGTGAGTATATATTATTATTAACTCAATTTTTGTTTACGGTTTCATTCCCCTTTAATTAGGTTACTATTTTTTTATATATATCTATTACAGTAAACCTCTAACTCCCCCCTCCCCCCCCCTTCCTACAAATCCCACACTGTTAACTTGCCTGTAAAAGTTTAACTGCAAAATAACATTGGAGATTACGTAATTGAGGCCATGCAAAGGCATAAACTCGTTGCCAATTACATATACAATGGTGAAGGGTTATGTTGATTTTTGGAGCATCTATCTGGAAAATTAAAAAACATATTCAGACATTAAAATTATTCATTTTCTGTGTTGAAATCTGATGTACGGTAGTTTTACTCAACATGTGTAAAATCTGCAATTAGAAGGCAATCAACCTGTTGGATTGAAGTGCAATCAAATTACATTTTACTACATTCCAGGAAAAGAAATTGTCTGATTGAAAATTTTCTTTGTTTTTAAGTTTTACCTCATTTTTGCTTCATAATACTCATAGAATTGACAAACATAGGTCTTTTTTTTAAGACTTATGAGATTGCTTTGGAAAATTTAATTGAATTGGAAAGAAGTCTTTTAAAATGGTACGCAAAGATAACATCCTGCATACAAGCTGCATATTTTTTTTTAAATTTCCAGGAATTTACATTTCTTTATCAAAACCCAATTTAGTTTTATGGTGCGCAGACATGAAATGCTAAGTAATTTTCAAATGCATAAAGTAAGATTTCCCTTCAATTGGATACTTGTGGAATGAACTTTTTTAAGCATTTTATCCAGATTGTATACATAGTAAGCATGCTTTCTATTCCTTACCCATTAACTGCATGGCGGGCATAATATAGGCATACTCACACCGGTATAATTACTTTATGGTTTTTCCTTCAAATCCAACATCAGTATTTTAGGAATTGAAAATAGTGGTTATTTGCGCTTAAAATATAATTTTGACACTGACCATCCTCACCTGCTTAAATGGTTTTGTTTCTTTGGAATGTCCAGAAAGGTAATCCTAAACTCTGGCGAGGAATTTTATCTGCCTGTCCAAGGAATGTGTCGAAGCAGGTTCGAAATTGCTTTGGTTTCCTCCTTTTGGTTGAGGGTTTTAATCTGTTAACAACAAAAACATAGAAAATCCAACATTTATTAACAGAAACACTACTTTACATTCATAGATTAACAGTTGTACAGATTAATAAGTAACATTTGATTTCCTTCCTGTGTGTCTCACTGCTTTATGTTCATAATCTTTAATCTTCATTATCTTCCTTTTAAGTACTGAAACCTGTTCGTTTTACCATTTTCAATTAACCTGCTCGTTGAAATTAAGATAGCTACTACTGATTAACAGTTTTCATTTAGATGTTTGTGTATTAAGGGTTTGCTGCAGTAATGTTAATAGTTCAAAAATATAAAAATACATGAAAAATACCAAAATTTATAGAGTTTTAATAGCTTGGACTTGGAATCGCCCCTTTTTTTTTCAAAAATAAAAAAGGTTGTAATTAATAAAATAAAAAATAAAAATAAATTAAACTTTCTTCCTTTTCCACCTATCATTAAAATTGTTAGTAGCAATTGTCTTAACTAATGAAATTCTTTACATTTTAGCATTTTAAAGATATTTTAGTGTGCATTTCATTAACCATAATTAAGAAATACTAAAGTGCAAAGACCTTCAGTTAAAAACTTAACGTTATTATTTTTTTTTTCAGAAAAAAATACACTATTTATAAAAAATGTTTTTAAAACCTTTATGCATTTTAATTTTTTATTTTATTAATTGTAATATTTATTTTATTTTTTTTTATTTTTTTGAAAAGAGGACTGTATGTCCTAGCTATTAAAATACTATATGTATCAATTTTGGTATTTTTAATTTTCTTAATGTCTTTTGGTTAGAAAGAAGAGCTCAATTTAAATCTCTATAGTCAATTAAAATGACATAACCCACTCTAAAAAAACTGCACTATAATGAGGAAATTTTGGTCCAAATGGGGTTTAGCCGCCTTTGGCTTAATTGTAACCATAATTTCGTCAGGACAGTGCACCTTTAATTGGTTTCACAGCTTAACAGCGAATCTAGGGTGTCCCAATTAATGTTATCCAAAATTTTCATGCAAAATTACATCACATACACTGGTTATTTTATATCAAATTGCAGGTTTGGTATATTACCTGTCCGTTTATCATTTGTATTATGTGTCTTACTTTCTAAGCAGTAAGATTTATTTCATATGCTACCAAATTATAATTTTTGAAAATGTCAAGCTATGGAATATTCATTGCCACTTCATGATATAATTTTGGGACACCCGGTCCTGGAGTCATAGTACTTAGTTATTGCCTCATCTGAAAAACGTGATTTCATTTTTGCATTGCTAGAGTATAGGATATGTACAGTTATACCAATGAATGTTTCACATGCTAGTTACTAATCATTTTGTACTGTACTAATAATTAGGCCAATTGATTTTGCATTTTGTTTACAAAGTGATTTGTTTACGAAAGTCTGTCATCACCCCAGTCAGAATTCAGTGATTGCACATACAAATTAATTACACCGAAAATAATTATAGTATTTGTATTATATTACAGCTGGCTTCTCCTCGGAAAGTTGGAGAAATCAAAAATCGTTTTTGTATACTAACTTTTGCTAACTTTGTTTTTTTTTCTTCTCCTTTTTCCTGTTATCCCATCTCCCATCTATTTGCATGCATGCATTGTGGAACTTATAGCAAGTTAAAATGGAAAACGTAAGTGTTACCTTTTTAATGTTTTTATAAATTTATTATTGAATTACTAACACATTAAAATAATGCTTTTGGCATGTAACTAGCTCATTTATTTGCTGTGTTTTGAGGTGAATGCCTGATTATCCGTTTGTTAAGCATCTGTGTACTTTTGTGTTATCTCTGAGCTAAATATACAGTTTGGCATAAAATTATCAAAAAATTATTCTTAAATAGGTCTACTTACATCTGTAGAAGCGTTTTATATGATATTCAAACTTTGGAAATCCACACTTCCAACTGGGTTGCAATTTGCAATCAAAAAATTTAAAATTATTATATTTTAGAAATAATTTTAAATAGACCAAACTATATTCTCCGTAAAGAAAATAAATTTCCAAAGTATGCAGAAATGTCTTGGTTGCAATTTGCAATCAAAACTTTAAAGTTATTATATTTTAGGAATCATTTTAAATAGGCTAAAATATATTCTCTGTAAAGAAAATAAATTTCCAAAGTATGCAGAAATGTATATTTAGCTCGTCACATGTTCGAATGGTAAGGTATTATGTTTTGTGTTATAGACTATTATTCATTTCAACAAAAAACATAATTTTTGGTTAAAGATTAATGCATTTATCTAAAATATGTAGCAAAGTTTTAAGTAGAGCAGTGCATTGTCTAAACTAGGATCAAACGTAAAGTCTGCCAAGAAACATTCATTTATGTCGCTCAAAAACCAACATTGCTGTAGTTAAAGCTAAATTTATATACAGTAACCTTGTTATACATTGCCTAAAGTTGTAACCTAGATTCTTAGAACTTACTCAACTGGATGAATTTTTACTTAACAGTGTTAATGTTAGAATTTTAACCAATGGACATTTTGTCCACTGGCAATCATGAACCGAATCCTTTGTATGCATTAGAATTGAAAAGTTAATATAGAAAATATATCCACTTACCATAATAGTTCCATTTAACTTTGGAATTAAGTTCATCCACCTCCCCTAAGTTTAAAGGAATGAGATTCGATAATTTCAATGTGATGAAAGTTGTCCATAAATCCAAACTAGCCGATAATGTTCCCTGAGCACTCATGATGTTGATAAAGTACATGTAGCTTCATTTTAAAACTAGGGGAATCTCGATGATACTTTACTTTGTTTGAAAAGACTGCCTTTGCACCCGACTTGTTGCATTTACCCAAATGTTCCCAGGAAGCAAACAGCTCATCCCAACCAAAAAATTATTGCTTATTCTAAATTAGTGTTATTTTGGCATAGCTCCAGCAACTGAAGAGGGCAGACAAATCCCTTCAAACTAAATAAAATTTTGACTCATTCCTTGTACAAATTTTGTCCCTGGTGAGCATCATGCTACCGGATCTCAGTTATACAATAGTCTAGATCTGAAATTGGTGAAATCCGCAAAAAAAATAGGCAAGGGCATGATGGAGGTGATTGTGGAATGCCCGGAAATTGCCTCCGTGAACGGGGAGGATCTAGATGCCGTTCGATACATTAAACCGGATAGAATAGTGAAGTAGGTTATATTTTATGAACATCTTTGCACCTTTCCTATTTTTAAAAAATTATCGAAATTATACTTTTATTGGATTTTTATTCCTTTAAATTTGTCCTCAATTTGCACATTGAATATATTTTTTGAGAATAAAGAACTTAGCCCAAAGAGGCTTTTCGTTTTCGGAAAAAAAAAGGCTCGTCTCCGATGCAGCTGAAAATAGTTTAAAAAAATTATGATGGAGGCTCATATATGGTATTTAATGTTACAGGAACCAAATTTAGAAATGTTACACCTAATTGGCATTTATGGAATTTATTAGTGGCAATGTATTTGAATTAATAAAAGATGGCTTGTAGGAATTTAACAAATGTTTAGCATTTATTGCAGTTACAATACCTCATAATTTTTACATACGTTAGTCATTTTGAGTTGGGATTGGTGATGTTTCATGGCAGTCTTTACAAATTTTATATTAAACAGTTAATTTTAAAATTATATTATCACATTTCTTATTCCATGAAAGATGGATCCGTAAATAAATTTGTTCACACAAATGGACATTTTGCTTAAATGTTTGTTTTAAATGTTAGTACATGTACTCAGTGTACGTAGCTTCTATATATGTGTGATTGTGTGTGTGCGTGGGTGTGTTTGTGTTTATGGGAAATTCTATACTTTTTTATTAATAACTGCCCACCAATAAATGTCCATACTTATAGTATGCTTTGCACTTGGTAGGTTTTTGGTGAGCTTCATGGTGGATGCACGTGGCGGAGCGATGCGAGGCTGTCGTCATTCGGGAGTCAGAGTGATCATCCCGCCACGAAAAGCGGCAATGCCAACTCGAATTACTTGCCGCTATCTCAAAAAAGAAAAGTTGGGCCATCCGCCGCCGTTAATGGAAGGCGAAGCTTGTGCGAGTCGTATCTTGGAAATGGGGCCTGCAGGAGCCAAATTTCTAGGGTAATTTAGCATTTTGTATCACAAAAATAGCAATTGGACAACTTTCGTCATGTTTTTCTATTGGTACTTCAGCCCCGTCATTATCGAAGTCCCACACTTTGCTTCTCTGAGAGGAAAAGAGCGTGAAATCACTATTCTGCGCAGTGACAATGGCGAAACATGGCGAGAACACACTTTGGAAGCAACTGAGGAAGCCGTACAAGATGTTTTGAATGAAAGTTTTGATGGAGAAGGTTGGTTTCATTTAAAATTACCCTCTTCGTATGAGACACTGTGATCTTGTTGTTTAATCACCATCATGGAGGATTATAGTCCTCATCTTGGATTTACCGAAATTTCGGTAGTATACTCTGTCCGAACCTAACCTGCTCGAAATGTAAAGCCCTCTATAGAACGTATTTTTTTTTTAAAATTAGCCTATCAGTGCTTTCAGGGCGCGAGATTCGAAAGCGCGTGCTATCGAATCTCGCACCCTGAAAGCACGAATTGGCTAATTTTAAAATATACGTTCTATAGAGGGCGTTACGTTTCGAGCAGGTTAGGGTCGTACAGAGTATAGCACAATCATGACCTTAAACGTGGAAAACCATTACAAAACATATGATTAATGTACTTGGAATAGGGTGCACATTTTCCCGGAAATGCACGATTTTTACAAAATATTATTTAAAAGTTTTTGCAGAGGATCTCAGTAAATATTTGCATAAAAAAACGTGTTAAAAATACTAAATCGATCGGAAAACCGTAGCTAGGTAGTATCGAGCTCCTTTTTTGCGTTTAAAAGCTTAAAATTAAAAAAAGTTTACTGAGAGACGGAACAACAGTCCTAGAAATCCAACCAAATTTTCAGTTTTATTTAATAATAAAGCAAAATTTTTTGAAAAGGGCTTCAAGATTACCTGGCGACTACTATTCTCTTCAATTTGTATTTTTTTGTCTGTGTTCCCTTTGGTTGACGGAATCTGGTGCAAAGGTTTTCCTATGGGAAATTAACACTTTTAAAATCTGCCCTTAAATGCCAAAGGACAGGGAAAATTCACTGAACATTGGCTAGTGTGTTGTAGTGGGATTCATAACAAGTTTTTTTTTCATTTTTAGAATTGAATGCTCTGGAAGATTTGAACACTAATCGCATCACCCGCATTCTGACCACCGACTTTCCACAGTATTTTGCCATCGTTAGCAGAGTTCGTCAAGAGGTGCACGCTATCGGACCCGAGGGTGGCATGGTCAGCTCTACTGTCGTGCCACAGGTGCAGGCTGTTTTCCCAGAGGGTGCTCTTACCAAGAAAATTAAAGTTGGACTTCAGGTAAACTTTATTAAACCGGGGAAAGGGAATGGGAAACGTAGAAAAATCACTGTCAATATACACACGAAATCCAAAAGGATCACATTAATTTGGTAGCAAGGATTGCCATCCAACTTGTTTTTTACTTATTTATTAGAACTCACTTATTTTCGGATTAAGAGACTGCACAAGGCATCTATCTTTATTTCAAATTTACTTTATAATTTATTAGGACTCTTTTACATATGTTTTTCTTTTAGTAATTGCTCTTCATCTGTAGCAGCAACTGCTTTATATTCTGCCGAATTGCTTTAATATTTTTGATCATTGCTTAAAATTCATCGATATTTTTGTTCCCAATTTTTTTAATCCGTCCAGAGTATTTGAACTTCACAAAAAACGTTATTTTGAAATTGTGACGTAATTTTAATTTGTAATCCACTCGATACTGGTTTGCTTCGACAGAACTTTGCTTACGTTTAGCAAAAATATCGACTTTTTTTTACGAAAGTGAAACTTTTTTAGAAGAAATAACTCAATGATATTTGTGCAACTTTCAGCTGATAGAACAGGCGTTATCGACTTGCTTTCTAATTATAAAAAATGTTTTCTAGGTTTATTCTATGGCTTATCATCTGAGTTGAGAAATCTAAAAGTCTATTTCCAATTGCATGCTTTTTCACTTTGCCAATCCCTTGCCTGCTTGTCACAAAAAACTTGATACAAAATAGTAATTTTTTGTATTACTGGTATACGCATGTATGATCCCAGTGGTTGTGACATGTTTTCTTAATGTGGGCTATTTTTTAAAAAAAAAAAAACCTTTTTAAAGCTTCTCACCTCATTTACAACAGAGGGCGAGAATTATGCAACTTATTAATACGTTAGTGCAAGACTACCAAAATCAATTGCATATTTTATATAGTAGATAAAACCCGAGCATAATATATTCTGCATCCCATTTAATATCTGATTACTTAAGAATTTTAGATGTAATATATGTAGCATATAACCCCTTATTTATTTATGCTTATTTCATTATAAATGGAATTCGGTATATTTATTAATTTACTGGTATGTGATGTCCCGTATAAACCACAGTGTTGTTTCTTGATATATTGTAACTATTTAATAACTTGAGTGCATTTCAAATATAAAGATTAAACACCTTTTTTAATTTTAACAACATTTGAGAGGAGTGGGATAGCTAGTTAAACATACAAATAAAAGTTGAAAGTACTAGGGATTTTTAACTATTGAATTCCAAGTTAGGCAAGAATTTATAGTATACTAGCTTCATCTCATCATAAAGTTTTGTCCCATATTCATTTTAGCAATTATGTTTAATTCTCAAAAGACGTGGCAACATTCTCCTGAATATTGGATTACACCCATGCCAAATGGTATTATATATGCTGCTTGTAGGTTACTGTATTGAATTGAGCCTAATTTGGTATTGTTTTAGTAAACCGGCCCGAATAAAATAAATAACAGTCATTCGTACCATCTGACATTGCTGCATATATCCTTGAATGGAGAACCACTGTGGCTGTCCTAGGGCGGTGGAGGCAGTGTCCAGGCACCTAGCTTTGGGGAGAGACGGGGAAGGGGGGTGGGGGGTGGGGTGAATGAACTGCAAATGTATTGTTGTATTTGTTCAGTTATAGGTGCTCCAAATTTTGACTTTTCACAGGGCACTAATTTTTGTAGGTCCGCCACTGAACATAGTAGACATCATACGGTGGCCACTGTAGATTATGGTATATTCCACTTACCGTTTATTATAACCCTATTTATGTTTTTTTATTAAAGTAATTCCATATTGAAATTAAGGTGGGGAGGGATAAACAAACTATTTTTGAATATCACCTGAATTTTTTATGCAAAAGTGTATAGTGCATCAAATTCAAGGAGAGGCAACTGCCCCCTCCCCTCTCAATTCAATTCAACTCAGTACCCTACTGTCGGCAAAATAATGCCATTTAAGTATCATCGTTAAATTGAATTCCTGACAAATCCAAACTATTTAAAGGAAGGTTGTTCCATTGTCTAATTGAACGCAAAAAGAAGGCAACCTTTGCATAAATGTGCATGCGCCCATACTGTTTGCAATTTGTAAGCAAATTTTTGTTAATAAGTTCTTTTATTATAATAGGTTATTACTAAAGCATCTTTTATATAGGTATTTGTACTTTTTACATATGCCTATATGAAAGGAAACTTGAAGTGCGCTCATGTTATTTATTATTTTGTGTAGATTTAGAAAAGTTAAAATTACGCTACACTTGACATGTGTATTTTGAGTAAATGCTTTTGACGAAGTCATTAGCAGCTAGTCGGGCTAAAGTGCAATTTCCTGTGTTAATATTTGAGCTGAATCTCAATTCAAGTCACTATTAACTTTTACCTACAACTTTTGAGGTCACATGCTTTTGAATTATTCCAAATCCAGAATTCTATTTTATTAATAACAAAAAAAAAAGAAAAAAAAAGTGGAATGATAAAACATATGTATTCAAGTTTAGCAGTTAGCCTAATATACTGCATTACTGAATATTTATGCCATTAGCATGCTTGCATGAAATATTATTGCACTTGTTTAGTATGTAGGCCAGCATATTTTGGCCCTAGCAGATACTTCCAATTGCACATTGAGAATTTTTGAAGAAGTAGGCAGATTCAAACTATAGGCTTTTTTCGGTCCGGTATTAAGCTTTTCAACTAATTAAACAAGTGCCTCACTTATATAAGGGACCTTCCCACTAAAAACATTTCTATATTAAAATTACTTGCTTTATATCGCAAAATGGGCAATCTCACATACTAACGACTTCTCACTTGACTTAATGTGTGTGTTGTTTTTAAATATACTTAAGTAATTTTTTGGGTGAAAATAACACTCGTAGACTTTCTGATTGCTATTTAATATTTCCCATCCACAGGTTTAAAAATGGCTTCTTTGCACTCTAATAATGCCAGAATATTTCTATTGAAGAGATGAATATAGCATGGGTTTTGCTGCTTTTCAAATTTTTATTTGCATCATTAATGTTTGCCGAGCAAATTGCTTCAAATAGAACCTGCAAGAATGTGGCATAACTCTCGATTTGATATGCCTAAAGGCTGGACTACATAACAAGCGAAAACGAGAGATATCCAATAAAAGCGTAAAATGGTTGGAATTGCACATGCGGAAATAGATTGCACAAGCATTTTAAGCTTTTTTTTCTATATAGTGTATTCTATTCTCGCATGTGCAAATTCAATTATTTTACACTTTTAGTGCATATTTCTCGTTTTCGCTTGTTTTGGAGTCCAGCCTTTACAATTATTTCTTTTTTTCTTTTATGGAAGCTGCACTGACCATTCACCCACCTTCCATTAAAATGGCAATTTTTTCATAGTTTCTCTATCTGTAGAGTAGATTATTTCCGCAGTTTGAGCTACATTAAATTTTAATTTTAGCTTTAGAAAAAGATGAAGAAATTATGCAACATGGCAAAAAGTATAAGCTAATTCATTTTATCTTCATTTGGCCTAGTTAGATATCAAAGTTCAACACTGATAGTCATTCTAAAAAAAATGATAAACTTTGGTATTGTAAATCACTATTATCATGGAAAACAACAAAGGCGATAAAGTTTATTTACACGAGTTAAGGACGCCAACTATTTTATTTCCACGATATTTTGTGATTAAACAGTAACATTAACTTAAAAAATGCTAAGTCTTTTAAGATGCATAACCGCCATTCTTACTTAATACTGACCTGCCTGCTATGGAATATCTCTTGTAGTGTTTCCATCTCTACTACCAAGAATTTTCAGGGGATGGTCTCTTCATACACACTGCTGTTGGACTTCAGTCCTACCATGCTTACAATGACTGAAGGCCTGCAGGCACTTGTTACTTTGAGCTTCAGAGAAAATGGAACGGTTGAGGACTTTATCAAACTGCCCTGGATGCTACATGAGGGTCGTGTAACTGTTGAATCTGACATTCCTTTCAATTTGATCATAGTTAATAGCACGAATGCTTTCAATGTCACACCATGCGATTTTCTCATGGGTAAGAACCACACGGTAACCCTTAAGGCTAGTAGCTTGGGCTATGCCAAATTGATGGTGTACTGGGAGCCACAGGGTCAACCAGGTATATTCAACATAAGCCAATGTTCCAGGATGGTCCAACAGAAGCTGAATTACTTGACTACATGGAGCCCTGATTGGACAGAGAATGACGAGCGATTGGAAGGTGCACCAACTCTTAAGCAGATATTCTTGTCACCTGAACCCAGTGGTCAACTTGAAAGTGGGAATCATAAGGAAGAAATTGATCAAGAGGATATACCAGCAATAGGCAATGAAAATGAACTAGAGGAAGCACCAATGCAGGAAAATGAAGTGAAATTGGAGAATGTGCTAGAAAAAGAAAATGATAATGTACCAGAGGACATACCAGAACAACTAAGTAAAGGTAATGAAGAGGAATCAGAGGAAATGTATGTGCCAGAAAATAAAGAAATGTCAGAGGTAGCAGCAGAAAAAGGAAATGATACAATACCAGAGAATGTGCTGGATAAAGATAATGAAGATAAAGTGGAGGAAGCACCATTGCAAGAAAATATAGAGGAGCCAGAGAATGTGCTAGAAAATGAAATGGATAAAGTACTAGAGAATGTGCCAGAAAATGAAACTGAGGAGGAACCAGGGGTATTGCCAGAAAAAGGAGAAGGGCAAAATGAACTATTAAATAAAGGTAATTATATTGAATCAGAGGAAATGCATGAGCAAGAAAATAAAGAACCAGAGGAAGTGGCAGAAAAAGAAAATGATAAAGAACCACAAAAAGTACTGGATAAAGGTTATGAAGAAGAACCAACGGAACTATCAGATAAAGGTAATGATGAAGAATCAGAGGAAGTGTCTAGGACAGAAAATAAAGAAAAGTCTAAGGAAGTGTCAGAAAAAGGAGACAAGAAAGAACTTGAGAACATACTGGATAAAGATAACGAGGAAGAAATAAAGGTCAAGCCAGAAAAAGAGGATAAAGAGGAACCTGAGTACGAGCTTGAAAACGGAAATACAGAGCACCCAGAAAACGAAAACGAAAGACCAGAAGAAGTATCACATCAAAGTAATGAAGTGGAAACAGACAAAGTACCAGAAAAAAAAAATGAAGAGAAGCCAGATAACAAAGAGAATGTGGCAGAAAAAGTAAATGAAAAAGAATCGGAGGAAGTAGATGATGTGGATGAAGAAAAGTCTAAAAATGTAGAAATTGAAGTACAGATGCCTGGTAACTATTTATACACCATGAAACACTTGTACTTTTTCTTTCTAGATTATACCATAAAAAGTACTATTCCCAAAATTTCACAACTATTGTATGCTTAGTTATATAATAAATTAACGACAAAATAAGTTATGGCTGAGATATAATTGACGTGGTAATGACATCTCAAAATTCTGCAGTGTAAGTACAGTTTGGTTGAATGAACAGCTCCATGACATCATCCACAGTTTCACTGTTGTATTTTTTTATAAAAATATATTCATAGCATTCTATTCAATAACAGTACCTTACTGTCAACAATGAATGTCTTTTGGTTAGGTGGTTACCCACAATCAGAAGGAATCTCCTTAGTCTGCTGTAACTTAAACAGCATTGTTAAATTGAATTCCGTGCCAATTTAAGCTATTTTTGGAAGATGATTAGAGTGTCTAATTGAACGCAAGAATAAAGACCAATAATAACAATCTGTGTATGCATGTGTTTCGATTAAGGTATTTTGAGTGAAAATAACAGCCTCAGGCCCCTAAATTAAGGTCTTTAAATATTGGAAATTAAGTTAAAATTGAATGTCAAAACAACCCTCTTACATGCTCTTTATAAACCTAGGCCTAAATTTTCCTAGCTGCCTTAAGGTGGGGTTTCAGCCATGTTAATGGCCATAGAGAATTTTAATACAACGGATTTTCTTAAGTAGTTGGAGGACAAATAAAAGAAAAATACCAAAATTTAGATAATTTTACCATCTAGGGCAAAACTAAAAGAAAATTTAAAAAATAATAATAAAAAATAAGAAAAAAAATTAAAAACAAGTGATAAGACAACTCAGAAATGTTGTTGACCTTTGCTTAAAAAATTATTTAAAAATTATATAAAGAAATAATGGGCAGTAACTTTTAGTTTTGCCCTGTATTAATAATTTTTTTACCTTATAGTATTTTTATTTTATTTTTTATGTTTTTAGTTTTCCAGATCCGTTACATTAAAAATGGAAAATCGAGTATCTTACCTGCATTTTCGTTTTTCTCCCTATCTACTACTGCCACCAAACGGAATTTTCTATTCCAAACCTTCACACAGACACGTACAGACAATCCAAGGTCGATCTTGGCAAATGGGGACAATTTATTTAGGAGACAGGGGTGGAAAGAGCTAGAGTGCAGCCGCTAATTTTTTTTTATTCGTGGGCTGACCAGCCAATTTTTTTTCCTTTATGGAGATGGAATTCTGAAAGGGGGGGACTGACGGTCAAAAT
>JAQFYV010000040.1:0-17105 GCA_034695065.1 Choneiulus palmatus | reverse complement strand
ATCCTGCATGAGAGTGATCGAGATTACCCCCCTACTAAATGGCATTTATAATTGCTGACTATAGGGTAATAAGTTGAATTGAATTGAACTGCCATATATGACGTCCCTATACACGTCAATGGTCTCTCGATAAGGGGCATTATTTTTCCTCTTTATTACAAGCATATTAAAGAATTAATTTAGGATATAATGTAAAAAGATAAATCTAGGAATTATTTTTTACTCCTATAAAAAAAAAACTATTCCTTGAGTTATCTTCCTCTTTAATTTGCAAGAGGCCACACCCAACCTCTACACTATGCCAAATATCATACGTGTGGCAACTGTATTTTCTAAGAAATGAATTATTTGATTATCAGAGGAATAACCCTCGCAAATATAATTACACTGTATGCACGCATTATATACAGGCCCGTAAGACTTTTCGTGCAAAAACAGCTGAAAAATTAATTACTCTGTAATTCCCATGCAGTCAAATTCTAAGGATTTGCATTTTGAATATCATGTTCAATAACAAATGCACATCAATTATTATTCATTATTATGATTAGAATATGTATAAGCGCATTAAATCTATTATACAAGTCTATTCATGTCATTAAGGGTACATGCATTGCTTTATCTCTCTATTAACAAGGCTATGAGACAGAAAATACATGCATGCATCAATTTACAAAATCAATGCAAATTTCTCCGCCTTTTTTCCCATTCCTAGACAACAACATAAAAAAATTCTTTAATCACAGAGAATCTCATAGAATATATATATGACATTATTAAATTTGTGCGATTCAATGCATGTTTCATAGAGTCACAATTAAACGTATCCTATATATAAAACCTTTAATATGTTGAGTGAACTTGGATGTTTTTTGTATATTTTTTAATATAATTATATAACAGTTTGCCAAGGGTTTTTTTTATAAATGCATGCCTGTGGCATAAACATTTTTTTAAAAAATATATAAACCTTGTTGTGCATATAGGCTATATACTGTATAGTAATTTTTCATAACTTCCAAGACTTAGGCATATAGATATTGGAAATTTTCGAAAATTTGCACATTTTCTTGCAAATTTGCCCCTGTACTATATGATTAACTATTTAAAGTATTCAGGGAAAATGCACTTTAAAATGGCATTCCATATATACTTTGCCATATATAAAACCAGACAGAATGCATGCAGTTATAACGTTTATAATTGCCATCATCCCCTCTTAAACAATTAATGTTATAAAGGCCCTACCTACATGGTAAAGTGAAAAAATGAATTTATTAATGTTTTTATTAAGTATAGGTATAGTTCAGGTGCATAATACATTATAACACTATGCTTCTATATATATAGGCTGCCATTTTTATAAACTTATTAACTTTAATTTTTTTAGAATATAAAAAAAATCTTTAAATGATTGACTAAAAATCACGAATCTAGTTAACATATATGTTTACTGCATGCATACATGGTGGCGTTTAGAAAACTCGTATTCAAGGTTTCAAAAATAATATTTAAAGAGGAAACCACCATATAAAGTATTTTCTCTCCATGCAGTCTATATATATTAGGAAAATTCTATTCCCAAAATTGCATTGACATGTTAATGACGTCGCATGACTGCATACATGTACAAATTCAGAACTCCAAATGTAATTTGCACGTGAAGTGCACCACATTTTGGCATCAACAATTAACTGTTTCATTTCAAAGTTATTTGAATTTTGTATACAATTACTACATGCACATAACTTGGTTGTGAAATTTTCGGAATAGACTTTTATAATGTATATAATCTTAAAAAATACCGTTTTCAATGTTGGTTATATATAAGTTTCCTATAAGCCTGCCTATAAACAGCTCGGATTTGTATAGAAAATTCAATTTAACGATGATGTTTAAATTTCAGCTGACGTGGGAAAACTCTCCTGATTGTGGGATTACCTCGGCCATTATGGCATTAGTTTTCTGACAGTCAGGTACTGAGTAGAATTGAATTGAACTGACAATGTGTATAAATAAGGAATAGCTATAGAGACTAATTTGTAGGCCTATAAAAATATGTTCTAGAATTAAATAATGCAATCCAATGCATTTATATAACCAGTAAAATTTTAGGGGAAGACCACCATATTGAAAAATGTATTTTTCTTTCTAAATTATCAATGCATTAAAGGGGAATGAAACCCTGAGAAAAAGTATTTTTCTTTCAAAAGTATGCCCTAAGAAAATGCTATTCCAAAAATTTCACAACTATGTTATACTTAGTTATTTAAAAATTAAATTAAACAAAAACCAATTAATAGCGAAAAAAATATGATTGACATGCATGCAAAGGAAGCCAAAGAAGCCACCTTGGCTGTGCACTTGCAAATCCAGGAAACCCAGACTTAACTTGCACGTGCAGTGCACCACATTTTGGATGTACCCACGTGATTTTGTTCCAAAATATGCTAGTTACATTGCACGTGCAAGTTACATTTGGGTTTCCTGGATTTCCATGTGCTCAGAAAACAGTTTTTTGACATCATAATACCTTTGATCCATTCAGCCCAAGCTTTGGAGATGGGACTTTTTTGTTTTTTATTAATAAAAATAAACCAGTAAGAACATCGTTGGTATTTCTTAGTTTAGTGCATTTTTTGATGAGTTCTTTTTTTTTTTTTTTGAATTAACTCTTGTCTTGGGTATCGTTTACCCTTTAAGAAAATACTATATTCCTAAAATGTCACAACTATGTTATGCATAGTTATTTCATAAAAAAAATTAAGATAATTTGAAATGAGAAGTGAGTTTATTCTTCTTTATTTGAATGTGCGGGTACAGATAGATGACTTCAGCAACAGTTTCAATTAAAATTTATTTTAATTTTTTTATAAAATAAGTATATATGCATAACATAGTTGTGAAATTTTAAGAATAGTTAGGCCTATACTCTTGAAAGAAAAAAAATTGTCTATGGTGGTCTTACCTTTTAAATAGCTAAGCATAATAGTGAAATTTTTGGAATAGTATTTTATTAAGGAATAGAAAACAACTTTTTTTCTAGGGTGGTCTTCCCCTTTAAACAAAACATAGTTTAATATCCTAAGCAACAGAATGGCAGGGTTAATTATGCCCCAGTTTTGCGGACTCTAGTATACCACGGGAACAAATGTAACACAATCTAGAAATTGAATTCTGCGCAGTTCAAGCATTCTGTCATTGCAATTTGCAAATGACTACCCTCCATCAACAGATACCTCAGTCTATTGCACATTTTTATTGGCTATTGGCTTATTGCAAATATGCAAGGCTTAAGTCTCACGCAGCATCCTGACGAATATCCCCCCCCCTCCCTTAAATATTCTTCCAAACAGAATTTCACTTTTATTCGGCTATACAGACACAACAACAAAGGAACACAACAAAAGCCTTACCGGCACGTGGCGTCGGCACACGTGGGTGGAGCCTGGGAGAAAAATCCTCTGAGGCAAACAAAGCTCCCAATCGCTGCTCTTTCATTGGCTCACGGGGCACGTACGTCATCGGCACGTGGATCTAGTAGCTGCTACATGTTGGTTTTTGCACCAAATTTGCATAGATCCGATGAGTGGGAGCATTGTTAGGGGTGCACGAACTCTGCCAGCACGTGCTCCATGCGTGGCTATGGCACGTTGCTCCGGTTTGATTTTCAAGCGGGACTTGAGGCGTCAGTATAGCTCACCGGGAAACAGAACAACGTGACGTCATCGGAGGACCCAACGCCCAAATTAGTACATCTAATCTAGTCATTATTTTCATTTTATATGAGTTTTGAGACTTGGCATGCATTTATCAACCGATTACCTGGCTGTCTTGTGCTTCGGGAAAATATTTCCGGCGTGTGTTACGGATGCGGAAACTGACTTTTGATTGGTGCCTCGTGACCTGATGGGGTGAAAACTTTGATCGGATACTTTGAATTTAACCCTAGTTTTTCCGTCCAAATTGCTGTTGTGACATCACTGCTCAATTTTTGATTCGGAGTTTTTTTGTTTTTTTACGAAAAAAACTTGGACCGATTATTATTTATTTTTTTGAGTTAGTAGGCTCAGGGAAAATATTTTGAGCTCGAAGTGGGCCTACAATTCTTGTTGCAACTTTGACTGGATTTTCTTAAGTTTTTTAGTGCATCAATTTTTGGGGAAACTCAAGATTGTGTCTTAAACTGAGTAAATTTTGTTTTGTAGAATTCCTTTCTATGAGCTCCAAAGTAAGTAGACAATTGAGCTAGTAATTGTAAACTCATGTCAAATATTTGGAGTTAACTTTGAGTTTGAGCTCGATATATAAATTTGTTGTAGTAACTTGACTGGATTTTCTGAAATTCCTGAAGTTTTTCGGTACATTTTTATAGGAATTGAATTGAGTTTTTGTTTTTGGAATTTCTTACTTTATGAGCTCAAATATTTTTTATGGAAATTTTGAGTTTTTTGTTATGAGAATTCTCTACTAAGCTCAAAAAAACCAAGTGAACAATTTTTACAACTTCAGACTATTTTTTTTTTTTGCAATGAATTTTTCCACTATTTTTCACTGGAAAATGGAAACTCAAAAACTTTTATGTCTCATCCCAAACAGTGCTTGAGGAATCTCAGTCAAACAATTAAGTGCGAGCTCAAGTTTTATAATTTTGTGATAATTTTTCTTGTGAAAAGTGAAAATAAGTCAACTGAATATTGTGACTCGATTAACCATCTGTTGGAAAAAAACACATAAACAACAACAACGATAACAAACAACAACAACATTGTGTCCCAGTTGCAAAGTCTTGGACCAGCCATGCCTCGAGGATTTTTGGTGAAGCGCCTGCAGAAGCACCCCCACCCCCCATCGTACAGGGTGCGCCGTTATTCGGACGAAGACCGTAGCGATTCCAGTTCGGACCATGACGCCCCCGATCGTGGTCTCCCCGAACCCGACCACCCCATGGTCAAGCGGAAGCCCCTGGGCACACCCGATTCCGGTTTTGACAGCCCGCCGGGGGTGCTCTTGGCCCCATTCCGGAATCCCGAGTTGAAACTCTACTATTCCACAATGGCCCCAACGGTGGGACTTCCGGCCAATAACAACGACAGTATGGACGTTCCCCTGGCCCTTACCACACGTCATCACACCAACACCCCTCCATTCACAAGTTCTTCCTTGCCAACAAACCTGTCCTTACCATGTATGGACCGTCTGACCGTGTCACCGGCCCTATCTATGGGCCTGCACACCCCGACTAAATTGTCCCCTTGTATTCCATTGGAGGCCCATAGGCCCCATCACCGGTACCAGCAGTACCCCTCCAAACCCGACCCCACACCGCCCCAGAAGAAGCGCATGGCCAGCAGCGAAGGTGCTTTGGAATTGGGCTGCAAAGTGAAGTCACCTAAGAAGCCCAAGGCGGTGCGGCGCCTGAATTTCGACGAGGACAAGTCGTCGCCGGTGTCCGGCACCATCATCCGCGAGCTGGACAGCGACGAAGAGCCGCTGGTCATCCGCAAGGGTGACATTGACCCGTCCTTCAACGTGGTGGAGGTGACCGAGGAAGCCAAGGCGGAGATCGCAAAGATCGAGAACAAGATCGGCGACTACATCTGCCAGTTGTGCAAGGAGGTGTACGACGACGCCTTCGGATTGGCGCAGCACCGGTGCTCCCGCATCGTGCACGTGGAGTACCGCTGTCCGGAGTGCGACAAGGTGTTCAATTGTCCGGCCAACCTGGCGTCGCACCGGCGATGGCACAAGCCCCGGCCGCCCAACGGCGCCGCCTCTTCCGCCTGCTCCACCAAGGGCCTGGCGCCAGCTTCCTGTACTCCTGGCGCTCTGCTGCAGGAGGTGCAGCCCGAGCTCAGCAGCGACAACGACAGCAGTCATCGCGGGACCCCCTCGCCGGAAGTGGGGGGTGGACCCTCGGCCACTTCCGGTCAAGAGGAAGGCCAGTTCGAGTGCCACCAGTGCGCCAAGCGCTTCCGCCGGCAGGCCTACTTGCGCAAACACATGCAGAGCCACGCCGGCGAGTTGCTGCGCCTGTTGTCCACGATCAATAGTCGGGCTACTTCCGGTGCCAGGGATCAAGCCAGCTCGCACTTGAACCTGTGCAATTCGCCTTCTCCTGTGTCTGCCCTCTCAAGCCGCTCAAGTTCGCCGGAAGTCGAAGCCTCCTTCGCCGCCGCATTTCAAAGGGATTTCAATGGCAACAATGGCGGCGATTCCAGCTTGCATCAAGTGACCTTAGGTGGGAACCATAATGGGAACCATGAAGTGTTCACCTGTAAGTTTTGCCCAAATTCTTTCTGTAGCTCCTTGGGTCTAACCAGACATGTTTCCGCATACCATCCGTCAGATAGCAGGCAAGTCTTAATGCTACATTCCCCAACTGTGAAAGCTAGTCATTAAATGCAGTGTATTTTTTATCAAGTTTACTTTTACAATTATACAATTTTAAGTATTATTTTTTTTTTGAACTTCTTGCGCACTCTGTATATGCAGTGGCAAAGTCAGCTATCCAAAGATCTCAACTTTAAACTGCCCATGTTATCCCTGCTTCAACAGGCATGGATCCAGGGGGCCATGGGACCCCAAGCAGATACCAAGCCCCATCCCATCCCCTTTAAATTTTCTTCTGGAACCGTACCTGTTCTTTAAAGAGAAAAGTGCCCTAACAATGTTATTTCTAGACGATAGAACATGTCATGCTACATATCAATTTTTGGCAACTGTGTTCAATTTAGCTTTTAAATAAAAAATGAGAAAGAAACAAACTTTTAATGTGACACCCTGTAAGATATCGTGACGTGTTTCATCTAAGCGTCATCTAGCTGACACCTCACGAAATCCATGATGCATGCGCACAGAGGTGCACCATAAGTAGTTATTATGCTTCTTTCTGATTTAAAAAACTTGGCTGAACATAGTTGCCAAAATTTGGAAATGTAGTATATTTTATGTTCTGTCGTTTAAAAATGACATTTTTTAGGGTACGTTTCTCCTTTAAACTAGTTTTTCTCGTCCTAACTTTTGTGCAACTCCAATTGAGTGCCATGATTCTGCTGGGAAAATAGCCTATATAAAATAGCCTTTTTTTGGCCACGAAACATGAAGGTTTTGCAGAAATTATGAATTTTTTTAAAAGAATGTTGTCTTCGTTAACGATAAGAGGGCATCCGCATATTATGTAGCCCCTCCTATCCCCACTCTCCGTCTTCCCTTTTTCTTTTTACCTATCAAAAATATTTTTTAACACTCCTAGTAATATAATCATCATCCCCTCCCCCCCCATCTCCAAAAATTTAAAAAAATTCAAAAACAATATAGAATTTTGGTATTGTAATGCATTCATTGCCAGAATTGATACATTAAGCACTCAAGTGAATAATTTTTAAATAAAAAACAATATTTTACAATAAATTTATTTGCCATTTATTTAGTTCGCTGTGTTTAAAGGTCTTCCATAATTGTTAAGATTTGCCAAAACAACAATGCTATGATAAAAATCTAGGGTAATTACTAAAAATTCAAAGTATATTATTTAATTCAAATTGCAATATTTTATTTTATACATGAGTATATAAAATGGGTACAATGAGTTATAAAATATTTTTTATGTGCCATCCCTCTCCCCCATCTGTGTTACATAATCTGCGGAGGACTTCAAATAGAAACTTAGAGAAATTTCACCCGAAATAAATTCTCAGCTTAAAAAAAAGATACAAATTTTCTCTTTTCAAAAAAAAAAAAAAAAAAAAAAAAAAAGAAAACAGTTTTTATTGTCTTGAAATTGTTCCATAACATTGACGTCACAATTAGACCTTCTAATTTTTAGACTATAAATTTATTTCATACAAAATTCGCCTCTTGTTAGTAAAACGCATTTGCTAATACCAATAGTGAATGCGTTACAAAGGAAATTCTGCCAATTAATAATTTCAAAAAATTCGCCAATTGAAGAACATTGGTATAGGTTATTTTCTAGTAGGCCTGTAGGTACTTTATAAGTCATTAAGCAAATTTTATTTCCTATATTTCTAGTAATTATAATGTGATACAAAATAAGTATAACCCCATGCACGTGCAATTGAAATTTTTAGCATGACTTTTTTATGCATAATTTCTTTTTTAATTTTATATTGATTTACTTATGCATGAGAATTTATATAATCAGTATTTTGAATCTGTGGTAGAATTTTATTCTTAAAATTCTGGATCTAGTCATAACCATTTTATATTTATTATTTTTTTTAATTCGCTCAAATTTAATTTTTGATTGACACTTTTTGCTGCAGTTTTTATTTATTAATTATTATTATTTCTTTACGTCAAAAATTTAAATAATTTAAACCAAAGCCATAGCCTCTTATATTGAATTTTATTTCTAATTTATATTTTAATCCCCAAAGAAATCCCAATGAATCCCAAGTGAAAAATAAATCAAGACGTATATATTTTATTTAATTCAAAATATTCCTAGAACCTTCCCATGCTAAATAATCATCCCATTATCGTATAAGACAGATTTAGTGTAGGCCTACCTAAGATTTTTTTGCAAAAATTGCAAGTTTCTGCAATTATATATGTAAATATAATGAGATAGAATTTCATCAAATATCATAGAATACGTGCATAAAATACAGGTACAGGCAATATAATTTTACAGCCAATACTAATCGTTTACATATCAGCTTCCGGAGTGTCCATTTTATAAAATGTTTTCCATTATAATTGCATAATTAGAAAATAATATATCTAAAATACTGGATTGAGACGCCATTTTGTTTTTATTCCCCACTCCCTTCCCTAATTATCCATCGTCAATATTGGAATTCAATTAAATTATATAATATTTCAATATTGCAGGTACTTTTTTACCCAAAGTTTTATCAAATTTTATGGTCATGGTTGTATCAAATATCCAGAATCCAAGATGGCGACCATCATCCCCCTTAAAGTATTCGATGCCATTTCTCAATATATCCTTTATTGGTATACCCATTGTATTTGTGGGAATTTGATAATGAATTAAAAAAAAAATCAAACAAAAAACAAAATGGCGGATTATCTACATTCTACCCATTTGTTCTCATGTACTTCTGCGTGGACCTAAACTTCTATATATTTTGTAATTCTATTAATTTGTGTAGAATATATGTGTACATATCGTCACGAATTATCGAATTCCATTGTGCCATATACAAACAATGTAGTGTATAGTTTTTCTATGTGTTTTTATGGCCCCCAAATAATAGTGTCCCCATTGGGCTTTCAAAGATTAGCATATCCAATGTAATGCCGTATAGCTCAGTATGACCTATAACTCTATTATTTTGTATGGGCCAGTTTAAAAATTAGCATGTCTAAAGCTTATTGTATTCACTTGAATTTGATGGCAGATGGGGGCTCTGAGGCAGAAGACACAAAGGGAAAAAAAAGGGGCTTTTCATTAAGTCCTATTTCATTAATTTTAAATGAATGAATTATCCCTCATCTTTTACACATTTTCTATTTTTATTTTCCTTGGTGGGATGGGGGTGAGTTTTGTACTTATAAGAAACCCATCTTTCAATGGCAGTATAAGAAAGATTTTGCTCGGGGACTGTCCATAAATGACGACAGGAGGGGAGGGGGTCTATCAAAACGCTAGTCAAATTTGGCCATTGCTTATAGGGAGAGGCCCAACAAAATGTTAACTACACATTTTTTTCTTTTCGCTTACATTTTTTTTTGTTTTTTAAAAGGGATTTTAATTTCCGGAAATCCTAGCAGTAAAAAAATTTTTTTTTAGAATTCTGCAAACCAAAGGTAAGCGATGTATACTATTTTGTGCAGAGAGTGGGCTTAGTCGAATAATTGAAATTTTTACTGACGTCATTTATCGATGGTCCCCTACGCTATTCTTTGCTCCTGAAGAGAAGCAATCATACTTAGCTTCGATGTTGTATGTGATGGCCCAATGCTATTCAGTTTTTTTTTAAATAATTGACTGGATTGAAAAATTCGCAAATTAATGAATGTATACGTAGATATTTTTAAAAATAAGTGTTCTTAAAATTCATGTGTGTTCCTTTTCCTGAATGTGCCTGAATAGTAAATTCATATCGATATCATCTATCCATGTCAAGTATTAATATTATTAGTTAGACCTTAACCATACATCTCTGACCAGGTATAAGGACATACTTTTTAAAAGTATATATAATCACCAATCAAAATTTTTTTATAGATATATTGATGGCAGCTTTACATGTTTTTGGTATATATATATAGTCGTACAAGGAGTGCATCAATGCCTTTTTAAAATCGCTTTTGGTGACTTTAGGAACACCAATCCAGAAAAAACATTGTTCCATATAGATATCTTACGTAAGAAGTATAACACACAAACTATTTTGGTACAGTTTATGTCATATTAGTATAGCTTACACATATATATATAAATATATCAAATGTTAAATGAAAATATTTTTGTGAACTTGTTTTAGTAGTATATAGGGCTTCGTAAACTACATTGTTATTGTTGAAATTAGTGTCAAAACGGTGAGCAGCATTTAGACATTCTATAGATCCCACAATTTAGTGCTCTAAAATGGAGTCCATGGGGACTATTTCATAAAGCATTTTGAGATGTGCAAAGTTGATAAATCGTCTGTAAAAATCTTCTGCTTTGCCAAAAATTTGGTCTACTAAACTGTACAATTAATTAACATGATTCGGGGATTAATTTACTTATATAAGAGCCGTATAAAGGGAAGACCACTCTAGCAAAGAATATGCCTTAAAGTCAAATTTAATAATAGAAAAGTTACTTTAAAAAAAGTAAATAACTGTTATTTTAATACAGCTTTTGAAAAGCAAACATTAAGTCTCGTTTAACAAAAGATTGTTACTGACGTCACCTTGCTGCATTGGTAGTATGCCAAGTCAATTTATTCAGCAGCTGAAAGCGGTATAGGAAGCGGCCAGATGACGTAATTAACAGGTCATGATGTCTCGCTAGTGAGCATCACTTTTCGTTTATTTCTTATCACTTAAATATGTATATTATATTACTGAAATTTTGGAAATAGTATTTTTTTTTCCTTTACACTCTTAAAAGAGGAAAGTTATTTCTAGGGTGATCTTCCCATTTAAGATATTTATTCAAAAATAAATTTTGTGAGTAGTGCTTTCCCTTTAAAATTTGTTGATGGTTTAATCTGGCATCACTGTAGACTGTATAGAATTCCAAAGGTTTATAAGATTCCATTGAATTGGATGTCGTCATACACGCGATTTTCAGAACGTTCTGTTTTTTATGGTGTTATCTGGCAGCACTGTAGTCAATAGAATTCCAAAAGTTAGATTCCAATGAATTTAAAGTGATATTTGGAACGTTCTATTGTTTGGAATGCACTGTAAGTGGTAAAATTGTAATGTTATGAAGCATTTAACTCTGCTTTTATTGGTAATTTTAAAAGTGCAGGACTGTAATTGTTTAAACAGGCCAAATAGACTTGTATTCTTCTCTAATTTTGGGGCTCATTGTTGATAAAGACGCCAATCAGTTTAGAAATGATTTTAGCAGAACAACCTTCCAGAACTCAAATCCCTCAGATTATATTTTGCAATTGCCCTATTCATGAAACCGTGTTTACGTACGATAGATACAAAATCATCGTAATTGCATAGAATGAAGTACTCAGACTCTGAAAAGTGAAAAATATAATTCACAATCAATAGCTGCAGATTGAAAAGTTATTTTTTTTTCATCCTTGAAATGCCCAAGGCATATACCATTTGCAAATGTTTCCATTTAAACTCAAAAACAAGCTTTTGTAACAGAGACGAAAATTTCTATGGCAATTTACTAAATTATTTTATTAAAAAAATATACAAGACGTAATTTTTCCAGTGAAATTACAATAATGATAAAAAAATTAATTAGCATGCAATTGTTTATGAAAATGTATTCCATACAACAATTTGTAAACATCTGCGATAACACTATGTACTCAACTTGAACTTTAAATATGTAGGCCTACTCCGTTTTATTCAGAAAAAGAGTGAACTGGAAAGGTGCCATATTGAGAAATCAACTTAATTCACAAAAATTATACAAAACAGTAATTTTCCAAATCAAATTACAATAATGTTACAAAAATGAGTAAGAATGCAATTATTTTGTAAACAACTGCGATCACGTCATTTCGAATTAGTACTTTAAAAATATGTACTGTACACTATTCACCAAAAGAGTGAACTATAGAAAGGTCCCATCATATGAGATTAGTTACTTTTGCTTAATTTTGACAAAGTTGACTTTGGGGCAGATGTAGCCAATCGAAATCTGAGAGGTGAAAATTTGAAATTTCTCGTTCATTCTTTTGTTGAACAGGGAATTGCAAATATTGGCTAGTTCCAAACATAAATCTGAAACATGTAGTTTATTTCTCTACAATTTATGCAAGAAAATTGATGAGCTCATTACATAATCCAACATTATCTGTTTACAATCGTCCCATTTTGAAACTTTATTGAAGCGTTTTTTGTTAAGGCTGATCTCCATGGTAATGTGCTTAAAAATATCTCCGCCATATTTTATAGACATATTATAAAAGGCAACAGGTGGTCGGAATTAAATCTACGACAGAATGTCGATAATCAGTGTGTATAGCTCGTTCTCAATACGATAATAGTTATGTCTGGGTCTAGAAGGCACTTGTAATACTTTTCCCCCAAGCTGAAATTCAATTAATCTCTTTTCTGGAAGCCATTTTTGTTTTTCATTTTTTTGTGTAAAAACATTATTTCTAGACTGGCATTACTCTTGTTCTAAGTACAAGCAGAAAATTCTGATGTTAGACAGCCATTTTCTATCCCAGGATGCATCACGTGAGGCATATTATGTATTGTGGGTAATTTCTCAGTTCTGCCATTTTCAGTTCAGGCTGAAACAGAAAATTAGAGAAAATATTTGAAATTTCTTTAAACTAATAAGCTGTTAACCAATTGTTCGTAATTAAGGTGAATGAAATTCTTCAGTTCATTGTTTTGTTGAACAGTGCACAAATGTTATTCAATGCCTCTTAATTAAAATGGAACAAGTTATTTCTAAATGATGGAGCATTTCAAATGTAGTGCATAGTTTAGTAATTAAAAAAAAAAATAAAATAAAATAAAAGGAAACAGGAACAGATTTATGAAACGCTCTGTATACATATTGGGACGTGACGTCAAACGATGACGAAATCCTTCTTGACGTTATTGAAGAATTTGTCAACGGTTGACGTCACTTGCTGACACATGTCATTTGACCAATAAAACCATTTTGTTTCTTTTGTTATTAAAAAAGATGGAAAACCAGACTGAATAAATGCAAAAATTTGGATATGCACTATTTTTATGTTCTATAATCGTTAATAAATAACTTTTATTAGGGGAGGGGGGTGACGTATTTCCTGAGAAATAGATGGCTGCCTGGATTTGGAATTTTCTGAATGACACAAGATGAATGCATACAAAATAAAAAAGTGAAAAGGAAATTTTTTTCAGTTTCTGTAAAAATCTCTGTCCTCCATGCTTCTTAAATTCTGTATTAGAAATTATATACGAAAATACTATAATAATTGAACATATTTATAAATATTGCACAATATTATACATATCCATTAGCACCCTTTTTCATTTTTGTATGTTTTAGGTTGATTTTTTTATGATTTGTTTATGTATATTGTGTTGCCATGGGTATTGTTCACATATCACTTCATATAACGATAACTCCTGGTATCACATTTGTGATATATGTTTAATATCAAGCGTGTATTCTGATATCATATAGGTCCATATTTATACCAAAAATATAAACGAGGTGCAAAAATGTTCCCCTTGGATGAGTGGAGGCTCTAGTCAATCTGTACGAATTTTAAAATCGCAAAAGTATGAGGCGCCATTTTGATGCTTATTTATTGACAGGTTTTGCTATTCTTGGAAGATATGTAAAAGACACCAGTAAATTTATTTAATATTGATTGACAATTCGCCCTTTTTCCGAAGCCATTTTTTTTAATAAAATCAAAAAACATTAACATTTTTTATTTAAATTTTTAAAATAAATTTAATAAAACCAATAAAGTTTGTATCTAATTTGTAAAGTCGTTTAAATGCCACGATATAACTAAATTCGATAAAACTGCATTGAATAACATTTGTATAGGAGAAAAGTTTGCCATGTACATAATGTTATCTAATGCATTTTTCTCACGTTTATTTATATCATAATACTGATACTACTAGACAAAACTTTATATATCACTTTGTTGATTTTGTTAACTCGTCTCTAGGATAAATTATAATAACTAAGGTTTTAAAAGCATAATAAAAAATAAAATGACTTCGGACCGGTATATATTATCTTCCATAAATTGACAAAAATTTATCAAGTAAAAATTATCTGGAAAGATGCTTTTATGTTGCGATTCTCTATAGGAAGAGTGATCACTAGTCATTAATTTATTTTAATTGTATTTATATTGTATACGAACAACTGAAGTTTGATATACATGTACCCTGTTCAAAATAAGAATGCACTAAGGAAAGGAATCAGACAAAGTTCTAGTTTGAATTCTTCAATTTGCTCCTTTGTTGAACCGGTTATTTGGTTTTAATCTGTAATGAAATTTTGCTTTTTTGGATTATAGTTTCTGAGCTTTTTTGAAAAAACATATCTTATATTGTGCTTTTTTTTAATTAATTAAAACTTACTAAAATTAATACAAATGAATAACTTTTTTTCAAAAAAGTTAGGCCTATGTTAATTACATTTCTATAATCTATTGATGCACAAGATTCAAGCAAATTAACTTATAGATTAATCTCCAATTTCCTGTAATTTTTTTCCTCATATATTAGTGAATATACATTTATTTAGTTTCATGTATTTTATTGGTAAAAATTTTGATTTGTAAATATATATGTGAACAGACAAGAATGGGTTTTTCCTAATGTTATTCGATTAGGTCTACACAAACATATAGGAAAGCCCCAAAACTTTTGAACCGATTTTACTATTTTTTATAGGCACAATGGTGAAATATACAGCTAATAAACCAAATAACAATTAACCGTATATATATTTTGGACGTCATGATTTATCTAGTCACAATATTTCAATTTTAAAACTTATGTAATTTATGTTTATTTATACTTTATGCACATATATTCATTAATTGAATGTATTTTTATTTAAACGTTTAACAGTTTGTGGACCTCACGCCAGTTATCTGACAGCACTGTTTCCATAAAATCATAGCAGTATTAGTGCTGCTGAAGTTCTGATATCTGTCTTAATAAATTATCGTCTCATATCTCAACAAAAATCAGTCACCCACCCTCAGTAATATATAGGGTAATCGAAACATCATTAATTTATATTTTTTCCAATTAATTATGTTTTTCATTAAAATAATTTATACTTGAAAGAGTTTCCATTAACCTTTTCTGGCTTGTTTAACATTGATTCCAAGACTTACTAAGTCAACTTTGTGGGTGAATTTACGGTCACTTAATATTTATTGAAATTGAATTAACGAAATTTTCTGCGAACTTTGACCTCTCCCTGCCTGTATACCAATTTTTATAAATCCCCAAGTCATGTAGTTTCTTTTATATTTAGTTGTATTAAGTATTTTAGCCAAATGTGTATGAGCTTATCTGATATGTGTGTTCTATATATAAGTATTTTCAAGCAAAACTTTGTACAATGATTTTAATGTGAAATAAATGCATATGATATGATATTTCATTATCTTCGTGTTATTGTATCTATTTTTGTCCTTTTTATTTATTTACTTTTTTGTTGTTGTGGAGTTTTACCACATGTGCATTTTGGGACCTAGTCATTGGCCTTTTGATGATGAGGTCACCATTCAGCAACTTCTTTTGTTCAACAGTTGATCATAAGTATAGTTAATGCAGTTTGAGCATAGCTGGAATATACCTGCATTGAATTGAATGCAAACCACATGTGTTTACCTGAAACTGTCTCCTAACAATTAATACTAATGCATACATTGCACAGGTGTTTCTATTGAAATTTGTCCACAAAAATGAATAATATACTTTGTCTATAATACCGTAAACAGGACCCATTTTTACATGTTTGCTAATTCTACTATGTCCAATTATTGTCAGTTGGTGTAGTTTTGTATACTTGGAAAATTCGGCAAAAGGTCCAGCTGCCATTTTGAATGCGGAATTTCCGTATGTGTAGAATGCATTGACCCCAGATGACAATAACATTGCAAATAAATTTACTTTGAAATGAAATGAGTCAGCAATGTTGTCAGTTATTTCCCCATAAATATCATGATAGATTCATCATAATTTGGACATTCTGAATCATACAAATCAAGAAATGTCTTGTGCAAAGTTCCCAGACCTACATCAACTGTATTGATACACTGGTCGCATGTTTCAGGAAGCAATATTGCTATTATTGCATGGGTTTGATTTTATTTACTGGGAAATTTTAAAGTATATAGTGATACAAGCAGTAAAAAAGCTGATTTATCCATTAAATAAATGATTGGACAGATGAGTTTTTAAAGAGGAAGAATTTTATAAATTTTGTGTTGGGATAAAAATATTATTCTTTTGTTTGTACATTTATCCACCCTAGAAAAAGTATTTTTCTTCTAGAATCTACATTAAGAAAATACTAATCCTAAAATTTCAAAATAAATTTTTGCATATGTATTTATTTTATAAAAAAAGTAAAATAAATTTAAAATGACTCTTGCTGATGTCACTTACCATCTAGCAAAAATGGTTCTACTCATGTCATTTAGTTCCAAAATGTGATGCATTTGCACGTGCAAATTACATTTGTTGTTTCAGATTTGTATGTACATTGAAAAATGTGGCCATGCGACGTCACTAACATGTTAATGGTATTTTGGTCATTAATAATTTTTACTTTAATGTATTATTAAATAACTAAGCATAACATAGCTGTGTAATTTTGGGAATATTTTTTAATAATGTATACTCTTGAAATAAAAAAAAAATTCTTTCTTTATGGGATGTGTTCCCATTTCTAATTTAACTAAATTATTCCACAAAAGATTTTC
>JAQFYV010000039.1:0-17281 GCA_034695065.1 Choneiulus palmatus | reverse complement strand
ATAAATTTAAATATATAATGATAATTGCATGGTAAATTAGTAGTTTTAAAATTGTTTTGATTTATAATAGGCATTTGAATTTATTAGTGATTTTGAACTATGAATCTTATGTGGTTGCAACGATGTCATGATATTTTGGCCGTTAAATATTTTTTTCATTAATTTATTACTAAATAAGTATGCATAACATAGTATTGATATTTTGGGAATAGTATTTTCTTATTGGGTATACTATTGAAAGAAAATATTTTTTTTCTGGGGTGTTCTTCCCCTTTTAATGTCATCTTTTGAAAGTGAAATACTTATTTCCTTGGGTGGTGTTTCCCTTTAATTGTTGGACTAAATACAAGGAATGCTATATGTCCTTTCTTATCAGTACTACTGTATAATCTTAAACATGTGAATTTTCGTTTGGTCTGAGAGATATTTTTCCAACCATTGAACGAGTAAGTGTTTCCGAATCGATAAACATGTTATTTGATATAGACATAACAATAAAAAACAACAAGAATTGGAAATTGTTCACAACAAGAAAGGCTAAAAAATCATGAAATTGGCTTTGCAAAATCCTACTTTGTTTTTCATTTTTTTAATGTATTTATTGAACGTGTTATTCCTCATAGATTTATGTCAAATATTTTCTCCTGAAATTGTAGCACATCTTGACCCTGTCATGAGTGTTCAATTTAGTTTAGCATCGATTATCAATTATTGTTATTTTTGTTAGTCTTATGTACTTCTATTTTTTTACCAAAAAATTTTACAGATAGTTTTCTATGTAATGGCAAATGATTATTTGCAGGAACAAAGACCAATATTGGAAATCAATTAGTGTTGTTAAGAAAATTTAACGTATACGGTATACTGTATGTATACAAAACAACATTTTTGCAAGGCTTTAAAGGGGAAGACCACCTAAAACATATTTTTCTTTCAGGAGTATTCATTAAGAAAATGGTAATTCTATAATTTCATAACTATGATATGCATAATTATTTTCTAAAAAAAAGTAAAATGAATTTTAAATGAGACTGTTGCTGATGTCATCGACCCGCTCATTCGGGCAAGGAAGAATGCACTCACGTGATCTGGTTCCGAAATGTGGTGCACGCACACGTGCGAATTACACTCTTATGTTCTTTAATTTGCACGTGCATTGGACAATGTGGGGCTGTGACCTCATTAACGTCTCAATGGCATATTTCGGGCATTCCTTATTTTTGATTTAATTTATTATTAAAGAGATAGACCACCCTAGAAAACTATGATATGCATAATTACATTATTTTATAAAAAATTGAAATAAATTTGAAATGATTGTTTCTGATGTCATCGACCCGCTCTTTCAAGCAAGGAGGAATGTAGGCCTACCCACGTGATTTTGTTCCAAAATGTGGTGCATTGCACGTGAAAAGTACCCTCGGTGTTCTTTAATATGCACGTTCACTGAAATATGTGGGTAAGTGACGTCATTAACGTGTGAATGGTAATTTAGCCATTACTTATTTTTTGTTAAATTTATTATGTAATAACTAAGCATAATATAGTTGTGAATTTTCGGGAACGGTGTTTTTAAAGGCATACTCTTGAAGGAAAATTACTTTTTTCAAGGGTGGTTTTCCCCTTTAAATAGCTATGCATAACATAGTTGTGCAGTTTTAGGTATATTTAATATTTTTTTACCGTATATCCTGTAAAAATAAATTGTATTTTTTCTAGGGTGGTCTTCCCCTTTAATACAATTTTTGATTTTTAGTGAATCTCCTAGGCAGTTGTAAGACCATGGCATATAATATTGTCCTAAATATATTTTTTTAGTTTGTTCCAATATGTTTGTGAACGTAATCATAGTGATGGTATTTTTGAACTCGCATTATTTTCTAAATTAAGGTTTAGAAAAATCCATTTCTAGTATGTGTTATTTTTGTAAATCGTTTAACGTAACTTCAGCTCTTCTCTGGATATATAATAGCTATTTTATTTATCTTAATCGAAATCAGTTTTGGTGGGAGAAGCTCAGACATGTTTGAACATGATTAATGGAAAATGTGTTTGAGAACAACATAACACGTTTAGATTGTTCAAAGAGTTAGCACTTGAAAAAAAAAGGCATAAGCCAATAGGTCATCAATGTCCAAAATGGCGGAAAACATGCACTTCACTTCACTCAAAACATTATCACAAAAAATAAGTGACAAGGATAAGATAAAATTTAAAGAAACACCTAAACATTTGTGTAAATGCTTTTGTTCAACCTGATAATAATGGTGGACTTTGATTGCACCCTGTAGACCTTTGTCATCTGTCTGTCAATGTTCTGGGAAAATAACATTTGCTTTTGTAGGCCTAAATAAAAACATAAAATTAAATTAAATTCAGTATCTTACCATCATATATATATATAAAACCTAAACATTTTTATAAATGGTTTTGTCCAATTTGGTAATAATTTAAGATTTTGATTGCATCCTGTAGACCTTTGTCATCTGTCTGTCAACGCTTTGGGAAAGTATCATTTGTTAATTGTTGTCAATATTTTAAGGCCTAAATAAAACAAATATAAAATTCAATTCAGTACTCTACAACAACCCTAAATTTAGCCTAAACATATGCATAAATACTTTTGTCCAGCCTGGTAATAATGGGAGACTTTGATTGCACCCTGTATATCAATGTCATCTGTCTGTCAACGCACTGGGTAACATTTATTGTTGTAGGCCTAAATTGAAAACAATTTTAAAATTCAATTCAATTCACTATCTGCCAACAACATATATATATAATGCAAGGAAAGTAAACATTTATGGCGACAAATTTTCGCAAATCTTATATATTGAATGATTTGCTAAATCGTCACATTTTATAGAGATTTAGTTTTTAATGAAAGATAAGAAAATGTTTGTAACAAAGAAGAAATTTGTTTATGTTAAAGGGGAAGTTCACCCTAGAACAAAGTATTTTTTTCCAATATAGTATACATTTAAAATACTATTCCTAAAATTTTACAGCTTTGTTATGCATAGTTATCTTATAGAAAATTTATATATAAGTTTTAAATGACTGTTGTTTACGTCATTTGTCATTGCATTCAAGCATATATGACTAGTGATTTTGATTCAAAATCTTAAAAAAATACCGAAATTTATAGAATTTTAAAAGCTAGAAACAAAATCCATTCCTGTTTTAAAAAAGTATTGCAGTTAATACAATTAAAAATATAACCTGCAAAAAGTAAATTTTAATTCACCTATCTTTAAAATTTTATTATTAATATTATTTGTTTTAAGAAAAAAAGGACGACGCCATGTTTTAACCATTGAAATATCCTATATTATAGTATTTTTTATATGTTTTTATAAATTTAGATTTTGGATATACACGAGTTCTAATATTTAAAATTCCTGCATTTCATCAATCAACAGTGATAAAAGTATATGAAAATTGCTAAAATGTAGAGACATTCATTATTTAAAACATACCGTCGTCCGTTTTTTCTTAAGAAAAATGGACGATTTATTAATTTTTTTAAAAGATAAACAGAAAAGAGTAAAATTTCATTTTTATGACTTTCTATTTTTTTCTGATTAATTGACATACGTTTTTTTTTAAAAAATGACGACAGCAAGTCCAAGCTAATAATAATCTATAATTTGTAATATTTTTTATGTATTTTATGCCATGTGCTTAGGGAGGGAGACTGAATTCAAATCTTTATGGGCGATCAGTTTAGCCCTCCCTTAAGAATTACTAGAAGCATGTAAAATTTATATTTACATTCATTTCATTTGTGCATAGATGAGTATGAAAACTATTGTGTATTATATTACAAAATGTAGCAAATTATTTTAATAGTTAGTAAATCCCGTTTCTTTGCCGAAAAAAGTGCCAATTTTGAGTAATTTTCGTGTATGAAATCTTCAACTTTAAAATCTTTTCAACTGATTTCTATAGAAATGTTTCCTGTTGTGAGTGCAATAGTGTTATTTACATACTTGCACAATAAATATATGCACATTTTGTATTCATACGCGAGGATTCCATGGTAACAGTTTTCGCGTTTTTCTCCTTTATGTGAGAACCCCGCAGCGACACCTTGTGGACAAATAAGACCGGAAGGGAATGAGGCCATTTGCAAATTATTACCCAAAATTCAGTTGGATGCATACATTTGAAGATTAAATGAGATAGAACTATTAATTAAACAAAGAAATATATCCGAAAGTAGCATTGAAACCGGAAATTGAAGTTCTACGCAGCATAGATACTTTGTTGCTCATTGGAATAAATATTTAAAGGGGAAGATCACCCCAGAAAAAATATTTTTTTTTCAAGCGTATACATTTTGAAAATACTATTTCTAGAATTAACCAACGATGTTATGCATAGGTATTTAATAATAGGCCTAAGTTAAAGAAAAGTAGTTAAAGGGGAAGACTACCCTTGAAAAAAGTTTTTCTTTCAAGAGAATACTTTAAGAAAATACTATTCCCAAAATTTCATAATTACGTTAAGCTTAGTTATTTTAGAAAATTTCCTAATTAAAGGGGAGCACCACCCTTGAAAGAAGTATTTTTCTTTCAAGAGAACATACTAATCCCAAAATTTTTCGACTATTTTATGCCTACTTATTTTTATAATAAATTAAAGAAAAAAAGTAATTAAAAGGGAAGACCACCCTTGAAACAAGTATTTTATTTATTCAAGAGTATACATTACAACAATATTATTCCCAAAATTCCACACGTATATTATGCGTATAGTTATATTTTATAAAAAAAATTATAACAAATATCATATGAGACTGTTCCTGACGTCATTGAGCCTTTCAGCCAAACAAAAATGATTACTCTCGGGATTTTGTTTAAAAATATGCTGATTGCACTTGCACGCAAATTACATTTGGCGTTATGGAATTATTGTACATGCATTTGAAAATGTTGCTATGGGACTTAATGGACGTATGGTGTTTCGGCCATTAATTTATTTTTTCTTTAATATATTTCTAATTAACTATAACCATAACATAGTTGTGAAATTTTGGGAATAGGGCTTTTAAAAGAAAAATAATTTTTTCTATGGTGATTTCACCTTTAATAGACGAAATGCCATTGACGTGTTTAATGAAGTCGCATATTCACATTTTGTAATGCACGTGTAAATCCAGAATAACGAATGCAATTTGCACGTGCAATGCAGCACATTGTGGGGAAATTTTTGTTCTAGTGAAAGGCCAAATGACGTCAGCAACATCTCATTTCAAATTTACTTTATCGGAAAATAAATAAGCTTAACATAGTTGAAAATTTTTAGGAATAGTAAAATCTTAATGTATGCACTCGTAAGAAATTTTTATTTTCTAGCATGGTCTTCCCCTTTAATTACATTTTTTCTTTAAATTATTATTAATAGTTAACTAAGCATAACATAGTTGGGAAATTTTGGTAATAGTATTTTTTTAATGTACATATATTGTTGAAATATAAGTAGGCCTACTTTTTGCAAGGGTGATCATCCCCTTTAAAGAAAGAAAATCTCGTAAAGTAGCTTTGAAACCGGAAATTGCAGTTGTATAGTCTACACAGATGCTTTGTTGCTCATTGGAATAAATATTTAAGATGTAAAGATGCATATTAGGTTTCGTACAAAAGTCATTTCATTATTTTATTGTAAAGGATTTTTGCGAATAAAAGAGAATTTTTCTCTATATATTTGCAATGAGAGAGAAACTTAGTGAAAATAGGCATCATTGTCTCATAGGTGTCTTTGTATCATTAAAGATATAACGCATGTAAAACTACCTTTGAGACTCATTATTGTTATTATGGGAAATAATGACGCCCACTCAAATTCAGCTAAAAACGTCGTTAATATATACCACTAGCCTGCAGTATAAATCGAAATAATGACTTCGTCTCAAAGCATGCTTGTTTGCAGTGATTGCACCGCATAACGAATACAGGGGGCAACCGTCATCTCTTACTATTCATTCAATTTAGAATGTCAGCCCGTCATAAATATCGGGGCAAAGTTAGGGAGACGTGTCACTTTATGGCAATTTATTTTTTAAAGTTAAGAGAGATGATGGCAAATGCCAGTTGTGAGTCTGGATCGCTTGAGGGCAGCACAACCATGACGTAAGAATAAGAAGTATAGATAACCATTATCAAACGTGTTTTCATTGTACCTACTGATGGAGAATTTTTTAGACATAGTAACATCAAAGTATTTGTTGCAGATCAACGCAGTAAATATTTACTTAAGGAGCCCTTGAGAGGAAATGTAATGCTTATCACCCATAGAGATTTAAGAGTAAGAGTCCTTTTTCAAAAAATGTATTTGAATTGATATAATTAAAAAGAAAATACCAGGAAAAAAATTAAATTTTAACCATTTTACGTTCTCTTTAAAACTTTTTTATATAAATCTTTCGTTTTTCATAGGTCAAAAACGAAGACGGTATATTTTAGCTGATGAAATTCTCTGCATTTTATTATTTTTTGTAATATTATGTTTTGTTTAATGAAATGCATGCATTAATCATTTTCAGAACACGCAAATTTCCTCAAAAAATATTATAAAAATGTAAAAAAAAAATCTAGGATCCTGTAATTTAATACTGTTAGTTTTTTTAATGTACTCTCTATAAAGAAAAATAATCTTACCTAAAAAGGGACGTCCCCTTTAATAAATATCTAACGGTTTCATTACAAGGCTTTTGTGCTTGCAGAGATTGCCCTAAATTTGAAATCGAGGGGCAGCATTAGTGCAAACATGTTTTTTAATCTCTTTTCTCAAAATTTTGTAAAAAAAAAGCTTCTAAGAACCCTTAATTGAACACTGATAGTATTTCTAATGTATTATTTTGGAAGAGAAATTATTTTTTAATCTATGGAGGACGTCCCCTTTAATCATAATAATAAACACATGCTGGTTTCATTACAAGGCTTTCGTGCTTGCAGTGATTGCCCTCAATTTGAAATCAAGGGGCAGCATGGGGGAAAATTTCATTTTCAGTTTCTTTGCACAAAATTTTGTAAAAAATAAAATAAAAAAGGGGAAGATCACCCTAGACAAACATTTTTTTCTTTTATTATTAAAGTGAAATTAAATAATATTCCTAAAATTTCACAACTATGTTATTCATAAATTTGTACTCGAGCACTGAGTACATTATTCTTTGCTCCAATGAACCGGTTTATGACGTTTTTTTATAAAATAACTAAGCATAACAATTTATTAAATTTTAGGAATACTGTTTTTTTCTTTACTATTGAAAAAAAATTGTCTAGAGTGGTGTTCCCCTTTAATTTAACGCTGGAAGTATTTCAAATATTTTTTTTTTTTGAAAGAGAAATACTTCTATCCAAAGAACACTTCCCCTTTAATAAATATATACTGGTCTCATTACAAGTCTTTTGTGCCTGCAGTGATTGCCCTCAATTTGAAATTAAGGGGCAGCATGGGTGCAAATTTTTTTTTTTATTTTTTTGTGCAAAATTTTGGAAGAAACATTTCTAAGCGGTCTTAATTGTGTATTTTTTATTAAAGGGAATACTTAAAATAAAATGAAAAAAATGTGACCCGTTAAGTGCAGTGGACAATATTAGTTATTGCCGTGTCAATTCATTTGGACCTTTTCCACCTTATTATTGTGGACCTATGCCCTTACTTCCTACTATTATTTGCTGTCATTTTTTAGGCAATTTTGAAATAGGATTTTGTGCCTTAAACCGTTTTCCTTGTGTTTGTCACTTATTCAGTCAGCCATTATCCCCTTTTTCCCCTATTGCAATAGTTTGAGCTTGGGTCCAATCCAATTGATCACCTCCTTATCTCTCCTTAACGCTTCAGTTAGAATGCAAAAATAATAGAGAATGGTGAAGGAGCCCTTTGCTTTATCGACGTGACACCAATAGGAGGGGATGAAGTACATTGAGAGGGGGTAAAACTAAAACGAAGAAAAAGGGGGGTTCAAATGGCAATGCCATTCACAAACGACTTGAATTTGCTGCTCTCGCAAGCGGACATGAGATAATAGGAGACAATGCATGTACAGGGTGAAACACACGAAGGAAGCAGAAAAAATAACACTTTGTATAGTGCGTAAAAGAAAGCATTTTATTAATATTTGTATTTAAAGGGGAAGACAACCCTACAAATAATTGTTTCTCTTTCAAGAGTATTCATTAAGAAAATAGTTATTTTATAAAAAAAAATTAAATAAATTTGAATTGAAACTGTTGCTGAAGTCATCTATCCACACATTCAAATAATGAGGAATGAACTCACGTGGTTTTGTTCCAAAATGTTGTGCATTGCAAGTGCAAATTACACTCTCTGTTCTTTAATTTGCACGTGCATTGAAAAATGTAGGAATGCGACGTCATTCCCATGAACATGGTATTTTGGCCATTATTTAAGTTTATTTTATTATTTGTAGACTAATCATAACATAGTTGTGACATTTTGGGAATACTATTTTCTGAAAGAATGCTCTTGAAAGAAAGAAAATTTTGTCTAAAGTGGTCTTACCCTTCAATAATAAATTAAAGTAACAATAAATGATGATAATAACGTGCATATTAAAGAAAACCGGGTGTGATTTGCACGTGCAATGTAACATATTAAGAAATAAAAAACACGTGCGTACATTCGTCTTTGCTCGAATGAATGGGTCGATGACATCGGCAACAATCTCATTTTAATTTTTTATAAAATGACTATGCATTACATTGAGCATTTTTTTAATGAATACTCTTGAAATAAAAAACTTTTTTCTAGGGTGGTTTTCTCCTTTAACAATATTTAGCTGAATACTGGTGTTCCCAGATATACATTTGAGATTTTCATATACCTGAATTAATTTCTTGATTCTCTTAAAATGGGAGGATTTCATCAAATAAATCACATCTAATGTTATTTTGCTAAATAATAAAGGCGTCCATATTTTATTTTTATATTTATATTCCTCCAATGATTTTGTATCTTAGTAATTGTTTATAGGACAGTTCATCACACCTAATAAAGATTGAAAATCCCTTTGAGAATATCTGAGAAATGTTTATCATTATAAAATATTTGAGAATTTAATAATTTCATTTCTGTCACATTTCCTGCCAAATACTTGTTGGGTGGGTTCATTTATACCTAACGTGTAGCAGTGTTTATTAAACATTTAAACATTTAAAGTTTTAATGTTAACACATATGATTTTAGAAAGATATTTTTTATTACTGTGTACATGAGATAAAAATTTGAAATACTCTGAGCAAAGTATCCTCATAATTGTAATATCTTTTTATTATTATTATTCAATTGAAAATGGTATTCTGAATACCCTTCTTTACAATAATTTATTGCTAAACTATTTTGTTATTTTTAAATTTGCATTATCAAACATTTTAAAGAAATAGCGTTTTGGGGCTAACCTCACTTTCAATATATTATATAAACTCTTTGGTTTGGCCACTATCCAAATATTTTTACCCTAAGGTGCCAGGAATCATTTGTTTTCCATGCATCCTTTATCGAAGTATCCTCCAGTTTATATTTATGTATATTTTAAAAGTGAAGTTTCTTTTTTCCAAAAATAGATCTCTCGCATTGATTTTTGTGTATAATATTTTAATGGATAATTTTGAGCATCATGTATGCTGCTTGTTTTCAACGTTTAATGCCATTTGATATCTTCCCCTTTAAATTCATTTTGTTTTGCTTCTATTTTAGTATTTTCCTATTATATTTGTTTTAACCTTTTCATCCTTTTCCTGAAGCGATTTGTGTATTTTTCTCCTCCCAATATACTTTTGCACAAATCCCTTTTCGTGACAATATAGTTTTCTCTTTTCTCAAATTGCTTTTCTAATTAAGGTATTTTAGATTTTGTTGTTGAGGTTGAAACAGCAACGAAATGACCATCTTTTATAGAATATATTATAATTTTACACCTGTTTGTATGACATTTAATTGGCCTTTTCCTTATTGACAAAGTGTTGGCCCCTTTTCATCCCTAATTAACATGGCATGCATATTTAAATATTCTAATTAGCTTGTTTACATCTTAAATATGATGAGGATGTCAAATGATGAGAATCGTGACAGTTGTTTGAATTATTCATCTTTTTGCTTTTTTTGGAAAAGCAATTTAATGAAAAGAAACTTTGCTCTCCTATTAAATGCTACAGAAAATCCATACAATAAAAAATAATTTCAGCTAGTTTTAATTAAATGTACAAAATATAGAAATGATTATTCTGTAATATATATATATATTTGGAAGAAATTCTAATTTCATGTTTTTACATGAAATAATTTATTTTAGGTATTTTAAGTAATGTCTTCATATTGGAATACTTTTTTTTAAAAAATATATTTAACTTGATATAGTATTATGAAAGCATTGATATTTAATGAGGTGAAGCACAATATATTACTGGTACGTTGTGTGCTTTCATATTTTTACTGAAAATAACTATAAATTTTCAGGTTTTTAAGCAACGTTTTCAAGATGAAATATTTTTGTTTAAATTACTATGTAGTTTTAAGGCAGCATTAATATTTAATGAGGGGATGTAAAATAATTTATTAATATACAAAAGTACATACATTTGCTTTAATGCATTTAGTTGAAATATTAATGAATTTTTGGTTTTTTGTACAATGTATTCATGATGGAATATTTTTTTAAATAAAAATTAAACTTGCTAGTACTAGGAAAGCATTCGAATATATTTAAGAGATGAAATAACATATCTTATTAATCTGTATTTTATATATTGTGGTTTCATATTTTTACATTAAATATTAGTACATTTTCTGCCTTTTTTTCGCAATTTTTCAAGATGGAATATATATATTTTTAAATAAATATTATTTAGTGATATTATGAAATCGCTGACTATTGCTTTTTATGTCATGGTTATGCTGCCATCAAACGATTCAGAATCACAACTGGCGTTTACCATTATCCCCCCTTAAAGTATATTACGACAGCATTGTTGTCGAAAAAAAGTATATTTTGTGACAAAATAAAATATTTTACTCATCTCTGCTTTCTATAAAATATATTTGATTGTAGTACAAAGATGTTATTAGTCTTACATTTTTTTTTATTAAAAACAATATGGTAGACCTGGTTTTTTAATGCTATCACATGGCCTAATTATCTTAAAAATTATAAATTTACAATTTTTTTATTACTCGACCTATTTTCTCTCTAATTTATGTTTACTCAGCAACTCACAATATGGCTTTTGAAATTATATTATTTTTTTTATATATTTTTACAATTTTTTTACTTAGTTTGCATTCTCATCATATTTTTGCTTCAATTTCGTGGAACTAATTTTTAATAAAGCTTGTTTTATGAGTGTAATTAGCATTATAGCACACGATAAGAACTACAAATTGCACAAATTCGTGCAATTGCACATATGCACTTTTATTTTGCCATATTATTATTACCAGCTTTTCTGGCAATATTTTTCCACCCGCTTCCACTTCCGTTTCGCTCCAATGTCTTCTTCGTATAGCAATGGGTTTGAAATGAAAAGCATTTTCTGAAAATGCTTTCTCACATTTTTCGCACCTCCCTTTTTATTAACGAAAATTGCTTTTAATTATGAAGTGAAATGGAAATTATTGGTGTTAAGGCGTGGCTCACTTACTAAATAACTTGTTAAATAAAACTTTTACTTGTTTGAACATGCCTATAGCAGTGACCCTTTTTAAAGAGAAGATTTCGTAAAACTAAATTATTAAATTAGGACTTTAAAGGGGAACGGTATATCAATGGAACATGTCAACAAAAGTGCATATCCTAATTTTGGCATATATGTTCAGTCTAATTCAATTCAGTGCAATACAGTACCCTATATACAAGTGAGAATGCTCTCACGTCTTTTTAGAATTAAACATCGTTGTTAATTGAATTTTGCTTATTTAAAAAAAAGAAAATAATATTTTAAAGGGGAATGCAGTCACTAAATCTAAATGATAGAGCATGTAAAAAATAGTCCATATCCAAAATTTGCCAACTGTTTTCAGTCTGATTTATTTATTTTTTAAACATTTTAAAAGGGAATGTAACCCTCAGAAAAAGTTTCTTCTAAACGATATAACATATAATAATAGCCTAAACCCAAAATTTTGGCAACTATGTTCGGCCTAATTTATTTTTGAAACATAGATTCAGAAAGAAACATAAAAAGGATATTTTTCTCTACATTGACCTTAGATACCAAGAAGAAAGTTTCTGTCTGGATGACACGTCATTATACCGAGCTGTTTGCATACAGGGGAGCAGCAAAAGTCGTTTTTATCTGATTTATTAAAAAATAAACCAGGCTGAACATTGTTACCAAAATCTAGATATAGACTAACTTTGATATGCTCTAAACGATGAACAACATAAATCATATAGTTATGTTTTCTTTCAGATTTTTTTTTGAATTAAACTAGACTGAACATAGTTGCCAAAATTTGGATTTGAACTGTTTTAGCTATGCTCTATATAGTTTAGAAATAAATTTTTCTTTGGGTTGTATTCCCTTATATTACATAAAGATAAAACATGATGTGTACGTGTGTTTCATTTTTTAATGAATCGACCATTAGTTTTAATTTGCAGTCTTTCTTATTTTTTTAATAAACTAAGCTGAACATAGTTGTCAAAATTAGGATATGGACTATTTTCACTATGCTCTATCGTTAGAAGGGATATTTTCTGATGATTACATTCCCCTTTAAGTCATACGTGTGTACTATTGTGTGTACGTGTGTGTATTAAATGATCTTAAGCTGAACATAGTTGCCAAAATTAGGAAATTAACTAATTTTACTTTGCCCTATCATTTAGAAATCAGTTTTTGTGATGGTTTGATTCTCCTTTAAGTTATATGGATGTACTTGGGGGTGTGCGTGTTCCTTTTTTTATTGAATTGACCATTAGCTTGAATCTGCAGTCTCTTATTGTTCTAATATACTAGGCTGAACATAGTTGCCAAAATTTGGATATGAACTACTTTTGTCATACTCTATCGTTTAGAAATGTGTGTTTCATTTTTGATAGAATTGACCATTAGCTCTGGATTTTCAGTCTTTTCTTATTGTTTTGGTCCATTTTTGCAAGAATGGTCAAACTAGTCATCTATATACGGTGACTTTTTGAAATGTGTGAGATGGGATTTTGGGACCATCAGGAAATACTGTTTTCATTTGGAGATTTTTTTGTTTGCTCTCAGCTTATGAACAAAGTTTTATTATTAGATTTTGCCCGTAAATTTAATGACCACTTGACCATTTTCAAGCTGACCATACAGACCTATATAGATTTTTTTTTTCGTATTTGGTCATGGACACAACGAGGGAGGGTTTGTTGGGAAAATAACTCTTTCCATTTTCAATTTACTTTTTTTTTTCTCTCTCTTTTGGGATTTAATCTTAGAAACATTATAACAATTTTCTCAGTTTTCATTTTCTTAGATGCTGTTTTTTAGGTTTTTACTTTGATGAATTTTTGTGCAAAGAAAATATTGAATGAATGACTTTGATAATGTATCTTTAGTTGAAATTGGGGCAATCTTGTTTTCAAATAAGGACTTAATAAGACAGACAACATTAATAATATCAAATAATCTACTTTGTTTTTAGTTAATTTCAAGTATTATCAAATAAGTTAATCAATAACTATTTTAGCTACAATAAATATAGAATATAATAGAAAGTGGGTTAATAATATATTTACAAAAAAATTTACGGCATTGCAGTTGGCAAGAAGCTCTTGGATGCCTAAGGTATATTTTTACTTTTAAAAATATTTTTATGAAAATATTTTATTAAGCTTTTTTTTATGTTAATTGTTGCTCTGAAAACATAGGTTAATGAAAAATATCGTTGAAATTGGAATTAAAATTCTTTTCAAATTTGTTTTAAATTTTTATAAAATAACTAGGCGTAACATAGTTGCAAAATTTTAGGAATAATATTTTCTTAATGAATACTCTCGAAAGAAAAATAGTTTTTTGTAGGGTGGTCTTCCCCTTTAAATTATTAAATTTACATTTTATAAAAAAACATATAGTATAGAACATTGGGGTATTTTTCTTATTCAATTTTGATAAATTTCCTCTCGGAATTGAGTGGTAATCACAAGTTCTCTCTTTTTCTCACTGCATGTTGAATACTTATTTATTTAGTTATTTTTCCTTTTGCCATTTTGCTTTTTGGTGTATTTTTTTGAATGCATTCGACATTATGACCTGTAGTGAGGTAAATGAAGTTTGCTGTTTATTTATTTATTTGATGTTGAAACTGCTTGGAAAAATAAAAGTTAACCTTAATGAGATATTCAGAATGGCATGTAATAACTTTTTTAAGACTTTTACCTGCCATAAGGTTTCTTATGTATAAAAAATACTAACCTATTTCTTTGAGATAGAGACATTTGTTTTGACTCTGAGGAAAATGCCAGAAGGTCTGCTTTCATCTTTTTTAATTAATGAACTTTTTTATGATCCGTTTTTTTATATAAATGTTTGGAAATATGTATCTAAAAGCTCGGTGAAAATGAGCTGTTATTCGCCAAAATGGAAAATTTTATAGGATTTTTTTTCTAACCAGCATTTCCACAATTTGCCATTGTGTTACATTCATTGACATTTATAAAGGAAAAAAACTCACTTTATGTAACATTATATGAAAGGAAGAAAAGTTAAAGAGGAAGAGTACCCTACAAAAAATATTTTACTTTCTGTAGTATACATTACAAAAATACTTTACCCAAATAATTTCACAATTATGTTATGCTTAGCTATTTAAAAAAAAAAGTTAAAGGGGAAGAGTGCGCATACTCTAGAAAAAAAAATATTTTTCTTTCAAGAGTATCAAGTATACATTAAGAAATACTATACTCAAAATATTTCTCAACTCTATATGGAATGTTTAGTTATATAATAAAAAGGTTAAAGGGGAAGAGTACCCTGGAAAAATATTTTACTTTCTAGAGTATACATTAAGAAAATAATTTACTCAAATACTTTCACAATTATCTTATGGTTTGCTATTTAATAAAAAAAAATTAAAAGGGAAGAGTACCTTAGAAAAAAATATTTTATTTTGATGTGTATTCATTAAGAAAATACTTTAATTAAATAATTTATCAATTATGTTATATAACAATTTAATAAAAAATATGAGTAAATTCATTATGGCTTGAATGAAATGGCATATAACGTCAGCAGCAGTTTTTATTTCATATTTATTTTTTTTTTATTAAATAACTACTGATAACATAGTTGTGGAATTTTAGAAATAGTATTTTTAATCTATATTTTCAAACGAAATTTACTTACCTAGAGTGGTCTTCCCCCTTTAACATTAAATTAAATTTCAACTTTAATCATACTAACCGTTACGCATGAACTTTAAAATTGTTCAACATAGTTACTAAAAAGCACTGCCAGTGATGACCATGAATGGGACTTTTTCAATTATATACTTCAAATTCCAAATTTTTCCGTTTTAGAAAGAAGCTCTTATTTAAAGGGGAAGACCACCCTGAAATTTTTTTTTTCTGTCAAGAGTATTGATTAATTAAATATTATTCCTAAAATTTCACAACTTTGCTATGCTTAGTTATTGACATGAATACGTAAATGCCGTCACAGACCCACAGTTTTCAAAGCACGTGCAAATTACACTCGGTGTTCCTTAATTTGCACGTGCATGGAAAAATGTGGGTCAACGACGTCATTAACGTCTCAATGGTATTTCGGACATTATTGTTTTTTTTACTTAATTTACATGTATTATTAAAAAACGAAGCATAACATAGTTGTGAAATTTTAGGAATTGTATTTTCTTAAGGTATACTCTTGAAAGAAAAAAAAAAACCTTTATTAAAGTGATCTTCCCCTTTAAGGAAAACTTTTATTTTTTTCATGGAAAGTCAGGGAAAAAATTGAGCTATTATGGTCAGGGAAAGTCATAAAAGCCCAGTTTTATAAACTGGGATATACAAATCATAAATTGAAATCAATAAGTAGTATAACTGGGCCTTAATTGCCAGTTTAATGAATTGAGTAATTATAAGTCCAAATGTCATATATTATCTATAGAATTCATTTTAATTTCCCCTTTTGATTCGTAATTTAATTGCTGCTTAGTCTAAGATAATCAGCTTCAAGTCATTTATTAATTAAATTTAAAAAAGCAGTCATTGTTCTGTCTTTATTTTCTTTTGCAGTGTGGGAATTTCTTCTCTAACAATAATAATAATATGGTAATTAATATATTCATTATTATGGCTGTCTGTTGTTTTCCAACTCCAATGTTAATTAGCCAAAGTGCTTTTTCTGAATTAAATGTGTTAAGACTCAATTTGCATTTGGCTTTTATCCTATACATGCACACCTTGCCTTTATTATTATACAATTATTTTGTTTTGGCTTTGGGAACAGACAATAAACATGTGGGAAGAATTAAGGGAAATATTAAGGGAGGGACGTATACAACATCTCTATATAGCTATATAGCAATATGATTAATGAATTATCAAGAAAAATTCCCTTAATTATGCATATTCAGATGACGAACTGGGGTTCATTAAAAGTGAAATTCTAACAAGTATTTTTATACGTAAAAAATGTAATTTGCAAAACCAATGTTTATTGTATAGTACCTATATACTGCTACATTTTTAACGAAATAAAAATCTCTTTAAATAGTCTACCAGCTTTAACACATACCGAATTCAATCACCTGGTTGCCAAAAAATGCTGTATCTTAGAGTAAACCCGAAAGCTCAAGTGCTCTCTGCTTTAAAGGGGAAGACCACCATAGACAAAATTATTTTCATTTCAATAGTAAAGTGAAAAAAATAGTATTCCTAAAATTACACAATTATGTTATAAAAAATTAAAATAAATATGCAATAAGACTGATGCTGACGTCATACCCATTTCATTATTTGCTCGAATGAAACGGTCTATGACGTCAGCATCAATTCATTTCAAATTTTATTTTATTTTTTTTATGAAATAACTATGCATAAAATAGTTGTGAAATTTTAGGAATACAATTTCTCACTTTTCTATTTAAAAAAATTATTTTGTCTAGAGTGGTCAAGTCCGAGCTGTTAAAATTCTACAAATTTTGGTATTTTTTATGTATTTTTATGTCAATTCAATTCAATTCAATTCAACTAATAACCCTACAGTCAGCAAATGAATGCCATTTGGTAGGGGGGTGATCCCAATATCAGGAGAATTCTCCCACGTCAGTT
>JAQFYV010000038.1:0-17329 GCA_034695065.1 Choneiulus palmatus | reverse complement strand
TACCTCATTACATTATGCACACTACATGCATAATAATTATGTTATCCGATGATGCTATTAGTATTTCCATGGAAAAGGAACAATGGTGGTTTGTTTTGAAGAGTTCACGGAATTTATACCATAAATTACTTATTATACATGTATTTAGTTTCAAGAAAAAGTTTTCCTTCTTCCTCTTCCATTTCTCCAATTATACAATTTAATTAACTGTTTAAAGTTTCATGGGATGTCTGACCATCATCCTCACTATACATTCACACAGCATTTGAAATTTCCTTTCTCATCCCTTAAAGGGGAATGCAGCCCTTAGAAAAAGTTATTTCTAAACGGATTTCTAAACGGTGGAGCATATACTTTATCAAAAATAGTCCATATACAAATTTTGGAAACTATGTTCAGATTAGTTTACTTTTTTTAAAAAATCAGAAAGAAACGTAAAACGGGGTATAAAACACCCTTTACATCTCCGGCGGTATGCGCGTGGCGTGCAATTCAGACGAAAACCTTGTCCTTATTGGCTAAAAAGAAGGAAGGCACATGTTATCACGTTCATAACACTGGAGGTGTAAAGGGTGTTTTATACCACGTTTTCATATTTCTTTCTGTTGTTGTTTTTGTAAATATACAAGACTGAACATAGTTGGCAAAATTTGGATGTGGACTATTTTGGCTATGCTTTATTGTTTAGAAATAACTTATTCTGAGGGTTGCATGCCTTTTAAAATTCAGACCGATTGTACGTTTATATTTAGGATTATATAGACTTTTTCTGTAGAGCACAGTGCTTATGATGATGCATCAATATATCCAAGGGCGTCAGGTTTAGTAAAAAAAAAAGTGGTGGGGCTGACTTATAATGGGGGTCTGGGGGCGAAGTCCGCAGAAAATTTTTGAGATTTTCGGCAGAAATTAGTACAGTTTTAATGTAAAATTGTACGTTTGCAAGGTATATTATAAATGGGATTCTTAACATTATTCGACTTTTTTTTATATATACACATTAAAGATAACAAATATTAAAACTAATAACTTACATAGATTTCTTTATCACAATTCTAATAAGTAATATATTTTAAAGTGGTGGGGCCCAAACTAAGACTGGGGCCAAAACCTGGATATATCATGATGTTAGCCATTCAGTCGATTCCAACCCTTGGCGATTCTATATATATATATATATATATATACATACAGATTGGAATTATCGTTTATAGCATATTTAACCAGTATATACTTAAGTTTTTTTTTATTTGCACTTCAGGTTGTCTCTTGGCACACTTGCTGTAAAACTGTCATCAGTTGTTCTCATCGAATGTGGTGCAAATGTGATCAGCATGTCAACCTTTCTTCACTATATGGTCATCATTTTTACAATATCTTCAGTAATTAGCAGTTCAGGCATCATTAAAACCTTCTTCGCTACTTGTTCCAGGGCCATGTTTCTACAATCTATACTGGAACTGTAAGTGTTAAAAGCATATTCATAACAGTGGTGTACCCAATTAAGATTATGGAAGGGGGGGGGGGGGGAAAGGAAACATACATTTCAAACCTTAAGGGCTTTCAAAGGATATACATATAAATAATGGTAAGTTTTGATGAGTTCGAGGAAGCCCAAAGACTTACGTTTCAATTAAGCAAGGTTGAGACCAGGAATGAAGCTGTAAAATGTAAGTCAAGGGGGAAAGGTGAGCTCTCCCACAAAATTTCAGTCCATGCAGGCATGGGTGCCCACACATAGGGGCAAGTATAGGCCATGCCATGGAACCAAACCTGCTCAGCACTAATGGTTTGCCCTCCACCCCCCCGTCCCCGCCCCTGGAAAAATCCTGCAGGCACCCACATGCAGGGAAGGTATTTAAATATGACAGCATTTAAATGTATACAATGACAATTCACAATCTGCAAGAAAAAAGTTGGATGGTGCATGGGAGAAAAGCAACAGCCATTATTGTTTTAGGTGTAGCCCTATATCTAAGAGCCTCACTGTCATCTAAGAGCCTCACTGTCACCGGTTCTCATCAGAACACCAAGGTTAGGCGGCGTTGGGCCCAGTTGGTAGTCCTACCTATAGATGGGTAGACCGCCTGCATGGGCCTATAGTGCTGTTGTCCTTCTTTCCACCAGTCGTGTAGGGTGTCCCTGCACGCCGGTTCTTATCTCTTTTATTGTGAGTTTGAGCTATATATACCACATAAGCCCTATAGCTCTTGCCATGCAGAATCCACTTTTCCCATAGATCGCCCAGTGTCGGTAAAGACTGGAGGGTATACAACAACAAAAATATCTTACATAAGCTAAAATAAATTTGTACTTCTAATGAAATTCATAATTTTTATATATAATGTAATTGTATGGATATGTGTGTGTGTATACAGCTAGAACTGTATACCAGCCTGTTCGATGCACTGTGCATGGATACTGCATATATTCACTCGGTTCGCACAATTACCATGGCAACCAAATTAATCAACCTGCGCAAATAGCCCATTAATTTTTCATGTTTTAATATGCATTTTCATTCTCATTGAATCAGGTATAATGTGGAAAATATAACTTAGCTATAATTTGTAAATTAATGAAATTCATGTTGTGTAATAGCGCAAGGGTCGACTTGGGTACCATTATGAAATTGTTTTATTACATATGCCTGTTGTATGCCTATGTTCAATACATGCATATTGTATGCATATTAAATTTGAATGCAACAACAAATATCACACTGTTAGAAAATCGAAGCACTCGATTATATGAATGTTATAGCTGTTAATTCTCGTGTAAGTACATGTAGTGCTATGTAGCCTATATATAAGTAACTTAATTTGCATAATAAATTCATAAAGTTGGCATTGCTCGAGACTATTCTACACATTCCATCTCTATAGCCTACACCCGAACTCTCTGGGTAAAATTGATTTTCTTTAATATGTGAACTGGATATTTGCGTGTAAAAGTGTAGTATAAAAATGCATGAATTTGAATTAATTTCAGACAATTTCATGTAATTTATTGCTCGAAAAACTATATATTTCAATTTGTTTAAGAAGTGTTTTGCAATTTTTTTGTCATGAATTTTTGTAAGCATAATATAGACATTTGTTGAATTCTATATATTCGATATAATCTAAATTCAAATTCATCCATTTTGGGAAAATGTTTTCCAAGAATGGATCCATAAAACAATGCCAGCCATTTCAACGAATGGCGAGTAATATATACGAATGTACTTTTTATAAATGCGTCATTTCACATTAAACTGATAGTCGCACTAAAGCACTACTTTTGAAAGAAAAAGCATAAAATTGGGAGGAATATATATTTTCATATCTTTTTCTAATAATAAATATTTATTATACAATACATTGTACTGACAATGACACGAACTTGTATTCTGTACCATTCATAAGCCTAATTTATGTGTAACTCATATATGAACCCTTTGCAAGTCTGAAATCTCAAAACATCACCAATGTTTGAGCTTGGCATGAATCATTCATGTTATATGTTATATTTTTAGGCGTACATGTATATGCATATATACATAATATTGCAATATAGCGGGTTCATGTGATTTTAGGTGGATATTAAAACCTATAAAGGAAGGGACATGCAGCAATCAGATAAAGCTTATATATGTATATGTTAAGGTATTGTTATTGAGAATAACATATCTGATAATATTATTCACTTTAAATTCATATTTATACAACCGTTCCCAAAATTGTTTCACATAAGTATGTTGAGTGACTTTATATAGTTTTTATAATATGCAATTAAAAGTTAATGATACCTTAAAAACGTTATTTCTAAACGATAGAACATATCAATATAATGTACATATTCAATTTTTGGAAACTATATGTGATCAGTCAATTTTTTTTAAATAAGAAAGAAACATTGAAACTTACTTTGTTAACATCCGGTATTATGGGCAATGACCTTACATCGTGGACACCGGTATACCCGTTATATAGAGCAGTGTTTCCCAACATTTTCCATTTTAGGCCTCCCCTATAGGGGTTTACTCGAACTTGCGCATCCCTTCCCCCCTTCCCCCCAAAAAATCCATCACATTAAAAAATGTAGTTTTCGTGCATCACAATTGACGTATTTATTCTCAAATAGAACCATGCATGTTCAAAGAAATTTTTTTTTTCAAAATAAATATAAATTTAAAACATTACGTTAATTATAATAAATTGACTTGGCAGACTGCCAATGAAGCCACCAGGTGATGCCAGCAACATGTTATTAACCTGATTTATAAAATGAGACTTCAGGTTTGATTTCTGAAATTGCATTAATTCCAAATTATTTTAATGTTTATAAAATCAATAGTCATAATATGGCTGTGAAAATTATTGTGAATGACATTCTTTTTATTAGGTTTTATATTAGAGCTTATTTTTCTCTAGGGTTGTCTCCCACTGTATACGGGAAGCCCATCCTAGAAAAAAGTATGGTATGCTTTATTGCAAACTTTATCACAAAAAAATTGTTTAATACAACTTTCACAACAATGTTAAGAGTATATTTATTTTATAATTTTTTTTTAAATTAAACTGATACTGATGTCATCTAGCCTTATGTTCAAGCAAAGATATATAACGCTTAAATCACATATTTTTGTTCAAAAATTTGGTGCATTTGCTTTTCTGGATTATGCAAGTGAAGTGATCACTTGACGTCATTAAAAAGTATATGGAATTTTGTCCATGCAATATTCTTCTTATAGTGTATCTTAATTTCTGAATGTATACGAGCGTACTCTTGAAAGATATACTTTTTCTAGGGTACAAGGACTTCCCCTTAAAGAGTATTTCAACCTGCCTATCAGCTCAATGTTTTCATTTAGTATTCCATGACTGTCTCCTGGCTTGCGACTCCTCTGCATGTGTCCCGTGCCTCCCAAGGGAGGCGCGCCCCACGGGTTGGGAACCACTGATATAGAGTATACCGAAGTTAAACGACTTTGTCAGTACCTTGATGGGTGACCGACTTATACCTACTGGATGCTGTTGTTATACCTTCCACCAACCATGTAGGGGTTCCCAGCATGCCGGGTCCCTAGCCCGGAGTTAATGGTGGGGTTGTGGAAAGACCTGGCAACCTATACCCTGTAAAACCTCTTGCTGTGAGTATCCACTGTCCCTGTGGATCGCCCAGGGTCGGTATCAACTGAAAGGTATTTAAAACAACAACTGCTGAATACGTCAGCAATGTCCCATCCAATACTCCCTATATAAGCTTCAATGCTAGGCGTTATTGTTGGTGTATCACGATGACGTATGACTTTCACATGCACATGGTAAAATAAAAAACAATTTAAATCTAATATTGCAAGCATTTTGATAAAAAATTATAATGGAGATAGATGGACTTTTATATATATATTGCGCATAAAACTTGAAAATTATACAACTGGCATACAGGGTATTAACAATTGGCATGCTTCTGGCTATTTTTTTCTTATTACAAAAAATAGACTGAACACTTGCCAAAATTGGTTAAGTATACTATTTTTGATATCGTTTACAAATAACTTTTTTAATACATTTTTAACCATTTTAATACATTTTTTTTTTCATATTATGAAACAAACTTGCTTGCATGATTTCCCTATAACTTAAAGTTAATTGTTATTCATAAAAAGTATTTCAATTAATAAACCATCAGACTAATTTTCAACAATAAGTTATGCATGCACAAATGAGCGATTAAACTGTAATTTTTCAAGTTTTATGCACGCTATAAAACTCCATGCTATCTCTATAAAAATCTTTATCAAAATGCATGCAATATTTGATCTAATTTGCTTTTTAATTTTCCATGTGAAAGTCATTATATATTATTAACTTTCTAACTCACATGTTATATGCTTGATAAACTTCTATAATATTAATTACAATATAAATAATAAATAGTGAAATAAAATAGACACGACAATCTTTAGCTTGCTATTGTGTATGAAAAGTACTAACAAATGATTGTATCGTACATGCATGAATTCAACCAGTAATTTTCTTGCTTTTCATTTGGCAAGCACTTTCACATGATGGGAGATTTAAGAATTGCAATTGGCCTCTATTATTTTCTTTGTTAAATTATTGTATACTTGCACAAATGCAAGCAGATTGTAAATTTTGCTATACATTATTTTAAAAGTTGTTAAGGAGATGAAATCTGATGTGCATTAATTCATGCCAGCAAATCTTTGTCATACAAGAAAGACAGATTTTAACATTAACATGCAGATTTCTCTTTGTTATGACTTTGGCTTATGATTTCAAGGCGTATACATTGCAATTCTTTCTGACGGTTTATTTAATTCATAATGCAAATAAATAATTTTTATTCTGTTCACCCACACTGCATTTCCATTTAAGGATTAGTTTACATTATCCTTAAATCCTGAAGAAAAAAAACCTACCGTTATACATGTACATTATTTTTCCATTTAGTGCAGATATGCACATTGGAGGAGGTTTGACTTAGGCCCTATTTGAATTGCGAAAATATGTTGTTGGTTATATGACAACATCCATCATCTTCATATTGGTATGTGAACATACATAAATATATGTCTCGATTCTTCCATGAAGTCTTTTGTTATAACTTTACATGCATCTTGCTTGCCAGTCATGTTTAATGTCTTCAGGAAAGATTTTCATTTTATTGACTACATCATTGATGGAATTTTTGCTGTTTTGCAACTGATAGTGGGATTTTATTTGCAACTGATAGTGGGAGTGTTATTTTATCTTGTGTTAATCAATTAAAAGTGCAATTATGATAATAGATATGAACTATAGTCTGCTACAAAATGCAGAACATATCCTCATTAATCTATTTGATTAAATGGAAGACTTGTTGCAAATATAAAGCCTTTTATATTTGAATGGTGTTTAGTAAGAAAATGCAACCGGAATATATAGAGATAAATACAGTTTTGAAATGATAGGTCTATATATATATATAGCATGTTGCATCATGCATTATGAATTTTGGATTTCATGCAATCATAAATTTAGACGAAATTTATGAAAGCGTCAATATATTATTAAACAAAGTGCTATTTTGAGGCTATAAATATAATAAAGAAGACTTTCAGCTTTTGCTGCATCAGTTGTCCATAGCAGCCATTTTGCATGCAGATACACATACTGAGTTTGAATGCCATCATTTTTTAACAAATATGTGCAGCATGATTTCAGAAAGCTAGTTTCTGAATCTATGAATTATCACTAGTTAAGTAACACAAGTATGTAAAAATATTTCAAAAATGCCATCACCTATATCAAATATAAGCAATCAATTATATAATTTACATGTATGAAGTGTTTTGCAGAAATGTTTTTCTTTCGATGTTAAAATAACGAATTTTAGTTATACACAAAGTTTCTGTACCTTTTAACAGCATTTTTTTTATAATATTCCATGGCCTTAATTGACTGATTATAGCTGATGGTTATATGGGTGTACCTATACATATCTTTGAAATATTCCAAGACGTTTTTGGGGAAAGTCTCAATGGATTAAGAAATATATTAGGCATAATGCATATTATGCAGTGTACAAATAGACTTGGAACGACCCGGGAACGGTCCAAACTCAGGCTCAAATCCAGGAAGCGAGTCCTCAGGTAATAAGGGGTAAAATATGGCGGGTCCAGACCCCGGGATTCCCTCGCCCAGGATTTACACCCCTGAATGGGAGCCATTAAAAAGTTAATTATAGAAATGCAATTCCTGCTTAAAGTGAACTCTCCATTAATTTGCAAAATAAATAAATAAATTAATTAATAGTATTATTAATAATGATAATATATTATGTCAATAATAATAATGAAAACATGCGTTATAAAACAACTTTCATCTGAGAGAAGTCATGTTCTCAAAAGTGCCATGTATATATTGATAACTAATCTAAATAGTGTCAACCATCTTAGAAATGTTATAGCTATTTCAAGTTATGGGACTTAAATTTTATTGATATCTTTAATTAATCAATTAATTAATTTTATAAATGGCATTTTCTCAACAAATTTCAGAATAATAGCATTAATTCATTTATTTGTTGAGATATTCTCAAAGTAAACTGAAGGCCAATATAAGTTTCTAAACTCAAAAATAAAACTAGAAAAAAGTTGTAATGTAGAAAATCAAACATGGACAATGGAGGGGTGTACAACACCCTAGAAAACAAGTATTTTCCTTTCAAGAGTTGCCTATATTAAAAAATGCTATTTTAACATTTTTGTGACTATGCATGTTATGCATATTTCTTTTGTAAAAAATTCAAATAAATTTAAATATGAACAAGATTTTGTTCCAAAATAGGGCCCGGTTTATTGCACGTTCATATTGCATTCGATGTCATAGATGTTATTTTACGTTGCAACAGTGATACCCTCAAAAATAACATGGGCCTAGAATAAGTTTTGAAAGTCAAGGTATAAGTTAGAAAGGAGTAGAGGTTGGATAGGTTAGGTTAGGTGAATTGAGGTTAGTGTAAAGTGAGTGACGTGTGCATGTTATAAATGGATGTTAATGTTGGTAATGATTATAATTAGTGAAACTGACGTATTAATAAAATGGTTTTCAGTTTCATTACAATGGGATTCCATTGCTATGTGGTCCCTTTGAACTTGGATTATCGACAGTGAGATCCCATTACAATGGGATCCTATTAACACCGGTAAACCTTTGGTATTGCAGGGTGTCTACAAAGCCTTAAAAGCTTTGAAAGCCTTGAAAAGCCCTTGAATTTCAAAATGGGCCTTGAAGTCCTTGAAATACCCTTGAATTTTAAACAAGGCCTTGAAAGGAAGAAAACCATGACAAATTCTCGAAAAAAATCAAATATCATTGTATTGCTGTGCAATGCTATGAGAAAAGGGAATATAACAAAAGTGGATTGTTACAAAAAACCCAGGAAATTAGCAAAAAGGGGCTTTGAAATTAGTGAAAAAAGGGCCTTGAAGCCCTTAAGCTTTGAATTTTCAAAACTGACTTCAGTAGACACCCTGTATAGATCCCATTGTCGATAATCCAGGTTCAATTGGATCCCATTAAATGGCACTTAATAGGAATTTTCACTTGGCTATATATTTCTGCTCTTTGAACACAATTCATTATATATACATTATAATAATAAAAAAAGTTGTTTTCTGGATGGTTTTCTTTCATTCATTTATTTTGCTTGTTAAAATTGAAATCAGTGCAAGAATGTAGAAGTCTCATAAAAGCTGTCTATTCTTGGTTCGTTATTGGAAAAGACAGTGCATTTTCCAAATTATTTAATGGATGACATTTCCGCGTTTATATCTCAAGAATGATGGCCAGGCTTATTCTTTATTTATGTCCTCTATCACTTTTGCCTGCTCTTGTATATTTTCCCATTAAATCTCAGCAAAATGCAATGCAATCCATTATTACTTAGTTTCTTGAATGTCTCTATACATGCACTACTTAATAACTATGAAAAAGTTTGGTTAGAAAAATAAGGCCAATAAAATGCTCACTGTACTGTACATATACTAGTCGTATATGGGCAAGCACTTAAAGGAGGATCATTGATGAAGCCCGTCTGTATCTAAATAAGCCATTGCTCATTTGTAGACAATGAGTTATTTCATTTATAAATATAATGTATACTGCCAGTTATGCATAAAATAATGCTGTGGCAATAAATATGTGGACTGATAGTTCAGCCACAACATTGAATATTATAAAAATCTAAATATTAAAATTAATATTTCCGTTTGTTCGTAACTACAATTTCCTAAGCCTAAAATGCCCGACGATTTGAGGGGGGCGGGAGGTAAAGCACAAAGGTGAGTTATTCTGGTGACCTGCTCACCAGAATAGCTCAGCAACCTTGCTTGGGGTGAATACAAGTGAGGTTAGATAACTTTTGCTGGAGCATGTATAAGACTAAATAAAAATAAAACTTAACAATGAAAATGCAACCATGTTCTTCCAAAAAAAGTATAGGCCTACACATAAAAATAAACAAAGGATTATCTGTCCGCTTACTCTTATCTTTAGTGATGTTGAAAATCACGTGAGTCAATCGATCACTTAGCAAATATGGAAAATCCTAACCATAGCTAGGTAGGCTATGTCCCAAGTGACAATAGCCAAACCCAGCCAACTTAAGAGCTCCTTGGAAGCGTGTGTAATGCAAAGGAATGAAATGAAAGCTCGGTATGCTGGGGAAAATGTACTGCCACGTCATAAGGGCGTGATTCATTATAGTTTGTTCCAATAATTTTTTGACCTGCAAGGGCATTCCAATGTCTATCTTTTATGATCACTTTCAGTTGTACCTCATGTTAGCACAAAATGATAAAGGACAGCTTACATGGTCGGCAACTGCAAGCGATAATAAAAAATGACGCCTCGCAGGTCAAACATTTTTGGAATATGACTATAGTCCATCCTTTAGATATGATAATTTTTCCGTGTAAGTTAACAGAAATTAAAATAGAGTGAACATGGTTGCCCTTTTTTAGATAAGTTCTTTTTTATGTGCTCCTTTGTTGAGAATAACTTTTGTCGAGGGTACCATTCCCCTTTAAGTATATCGGCTGCAATGAAAGAGAAACACTGTTATGCCTTTATATATATGACTCATCGCATGCTATATCTTATATATAGTCATTGATTATTGATTGATCAAATGTAATTTCACGTGAATTTCCTTTTCATATCTTCTTGAAATATCATTTGGACATTTCATGTGTTTGCATTGTTCCCTTTCTTGTATCTCCCTTAACCAATAATCATCTTCCCCTTGTTTGTAGCCACCATGCAGGCAGTGGTATACTATATTGACTGCCTAAATTTTTCTTCAGAAAAGACAATTCTTGCTGAGATAAAACATGACCAATGCAATCTCATTAATAATGCCCCATTCGTGTTCAATTCTGTTTGTAATTTCCAATAAGTAAACACATTCTATCTTATTAATTTTGCTATAGGCTCTTAGCTTGACCAGCACACCCCCTCACCACCACCACCACCCCCCATGCATGCCTATATGCTTCATTATTTATTTATTGTCCCTTCATTGTTTAGTCGGCATTTGCTGTCCCTAACATGCGAATTAATGGGGTATAAGCCAACCTTTAACTATGTATTTTTCTTACAAAAATATTCATTAAGAAAATATTACCCCTAAAATGTACAACTTGCATGTTATGCATATACCGTGTAGTTATTGTAAAAAAACACTTAAAATATACATTTGAAATGAGACTTGCTGATATCTTCAACCGGTTCATTCAAACAAAGAAGAATATACTCACCCGATGTTGTTCAAAAATGTGGTGCATTGCGACATCATTAACATGTCAATGGTATTAATTTAAACTTATTATTAAATTACTAAGCATATAGTTGTGAAATTTTGGGAATAGTATTTTCTTAAGGTGTAAGAAAAATACTTTTTTCTAGGGTGGTCTCCCCCTTTAATACATTTTTTAGCTGCACGTATATATGCTTGTACCAGTTTATTTTCACTAAACCAGTACCAGAGAAAAGAAAAAAAATTATACATGCATAAGGAGAATGACAGTAAACAATGCATATATGCATTCCATTTAAGGAAGTATAGTCGTATTAAAGTTGTTTAATTTATGCAAATGAATTCAAGCTTTTCACAAGATCATAATTTAACAATTTTTCATACTTCGCGGCTCTAACAGAAAAGTATATTTTGCATATGGTTATGAAATTCGCACAGATTTTAGATTTATCCTTCAAGGAACCACTATTATATTCCTTGACCTCCAAAGGCTTGAATTAACTACATTTACTAGCATATATCAAATTAAACTAATCCAATCAAAGATATTAATATTTAATTTTGAGTTCACAGTAATATGGGCCCAGGACTCGAGAATTAAGATGGTTTCAAAATAATCTATACTGTGCAAGATGGGGTTTTGCATGGAAATATCGACAAAGGTAATTTGTTTCTATAGCTAAAACTCCTTAAAAGACATTGCAACTCATTATCAAGTATATAAAAAATAATTTTAATGAGTCAGTTATGATCATAAGGGGCTTGCATTGTCACTATTAAGTGTTTTTATGAATTTGGAATTAGTTTAAGATTATTAATATCTGCACTATTATTACTATACATTGCACAACTCAAGTGTGCAAAGTACTAACCTAATTATATAGGATAGCATTAATTTAGTATTTAAATATGCCACACTTACCTTTAGGATGATTTATTTAACTTTATATAGTTACAAGAAAGAAGCTTACCTTTTTCTCCAGTATCAGGATAAATCACAGGAATAGTTTCTACCATAGCCTACTATAATTTGGTATACAGTCACAAAATGGCAGAATTGGCCTTTTCTTTGACAGCAGTGCATTAGGGGAGCATTTTTGAAAGGGGTCTATACTATTTGGTATTGTGGTGAATATAATTTTTCACATGTGATTTTGCTAATAATTCCTATAAGCATATAAAAGCTATGCAGTTTTTTTTGTATGATATGGTAATTGCGAAATTTTAATTGGTTTGGCGCCGCGACTTTAAAATTTTTGCATTTTTGTATTATTTCTTATTTTTTAGTGCATTCATTTATGTATTATAATGTTTTTGTTTATTTTTTGAAGTCGGTTTAATTTTATTTTTTTAAAAAAAATTATAGCTGTCTTTGTTTGCAAGATTTCATAAAAATAATAAGCAGTATATTGTATATACGTTGTAGGCCTATAGCCAGAAACTGTGCATTTTTCTCAATATGCACCCTATACGTACCTTCAGCCTCTATAATGTAAAATGAATGCATGTGGTTTTTATCTCAGCCGACATTTTTAGATGACGTGCTTGATATGCACTTCTTTGACATAAAAATAGCAAGCAGTTTGAGGCTGTCAAGCAAACCCTGATAATAGAGGACAAGTCAAGCGAGGAGATTTAAAGGAAATATAAAAATAAGCTATAGAAAAAGAAAAAAAACCTGGGAACTGCAGGGCATTTTGCTCTTCAAATAAATAGTTTTGCCTGTCATGTAAAGTATTCCTGTGTATGCTCCTAAAATACATTGTATTCAAATACAACCGTACTGTGCGGATCCCTCTCATAAATAAACAGAGAAATGCATTAAATATTACGACCCTCCATGCAGATAAATCACTTATTCCCAGTGGTTCAATATTCCGCTATTTTCTCCAATATTCCATTTATTCCATAAGCTCACATATTTTTTTTCTGCTTCACCCTCCCCTCACACTTAAGCCCTTAGAGTGACTGTTAGACCAGCTTGACATCAACCCCATGTGGATCTTCCATACATTTTGAACATAATTTTTAATGTAAAAAAATGGATGGATATCCTTCATACATTTTATTTATTGATAAAAGCAATTATGAATATTGTTGAAGCCATTTCCAGTAATATGGAAATATATTTGGTATTGTACTTTCAATAGGGGAGTTGTGCATGCCCTACCCATTATTTATTGATTTTCATATAGCTTGGTATTTTATCCCTGCATGCACAAAGTGAATTTGCACACATGGGTATTGTTTTAGATATATGACATTAAACATCAAAGTATAGGATTTACAATTTTTACATTTTTTTGCTAATTTTATTAATAGTATAAACATTCTTATATAGTAGATACATACAGTGGAATATTAGACTATCTGTTAAATAGGATTTCAAGATTATATATATATAATCTTGAAATCCTATACAACAAATAGTCCTATTCCACTGTTTATGTATCTATATAAATGCATGTTTAAATGAATCTCATCGAAACTACATTATAGTTCAGGATAACTCTTAATATTAGTTGTCGATTGAGAATTGGTAAATATCCAAATAACAGATGTAACGTATGTATAATTCTATTTATGCATGCATGCTTGTGGATTTACGCAAGTTGGCCTGATTTAAATTAAATGTACTGGCGGTTTTTCTTTGGCTTAAAAGGCTGCCTCTTATCTTATCTGTCAGCACTTGGATGATAAGAATTAACTTATATTTGCCAAGAAAAGAAGTGACTAAAATTCTGTTACTTTACCAGAGCTGAGTGCTTTGTCGAGATTGCAAAATAAAAATAAAGAGGGCAAAGACATGTAAACACTTTAACTTGAGAATGCCCACAACTATATTAGCATTTAAGTGCCTTTCCTTAAAAAATAAAAATGAAAATAAAGTGTAATAGGATATTTGTCGGCTAACTTGATTGAAAGTAGCAACCATTGGTGGTTATGGGTTTGAATAGTAAAAAGAAATATTTTAGAGAAAACAAAACCTACCAGACTGCATTATTGGTTAATTTATTTACCTTGGCATTTATTTACTCAACAGCAATGTTTAATTTTGTTTTGACGTTTTAATGCTAGAAATGAATGGACTTTTAAATTGATTCACAAAAAAATAGAAATAATATATAAATAATAAATTAAATAAAAAAAAGATATTGTTGAGAATTTTGAAATGGTATTTGATTTCCAAAAGGGAAAGAATTTCTTTCAATATGCTAGGCTATTCAAAAATTGCATAGGGGTTTTACCTATTATTCACTAAAAAAGAAATTTGTAGTCTACCAATCATAAAAATCATGCAGATAAAAAATCGTGAAAATTCTAGATTATAGGCCTACATGTTTGGCATGCGCAGGCAGAAATATTTTCTCTAATCTTTATTTGAAAGCTTTATACATTCATTGGAATTCAATATATGTTCACAGGAATTCTATAGTATGAAGCTGAAGCTGTGCTTGTATCTAAGCTTATTGAAGTTATAAAAATCAAATTTTCTTCAGTGATTGCATGGTAAAAGGATGAATTCCTATAAAAGGCATGCGAACCTGACAAAACCCTTGCCTCTTTCACATTTTTATTTTCACGTTGCAGAGAAGACATGCAATATTTGTCCAAAGATTATTTTAATACATTATTTTGTTAGTATTGTAAGAAAAATAAGCTAAAATGCCATCGTCAGTCAGTGTTATGATTTACAAATGTCCTATTCTTGAAGATTTAATTCATTTGTGACATGTGCCTGACCAGGAATGGCTAAATTGCACAGAGGTTTACTTATGCCAATATAAACCCATTAATTTGATACATATATATTTATTGGCCTAGTCTTTTGTAAAAGAGACTATCTTTAAGAGGGGTTTCACCAAAGTTAAGCGCCCATGCATGCATATATAGATATACTTTCGCACTCTTCCATTTTCAAACAAGAAGACATAAAAATGCATAATAAGTACCAAACTTTGTAAATTTGTAACAACTATAGGCGAATTGCCTACATGGGTTTGTTTTAAAAAAGTGTTCAATTAAAAATGTGTTTTTAATGCAAATTTCTCCGTTTTCCACATACCTCTAAAATTTATTATTGCAAATTGACCATCTCTGTCTTAAGAAGTAAAGAACGACGGTATGTTTTAACTGATGGAATACTCTATATATTTTAGCATTTTTTTATACATGTATAGGCCTACAGTAGAAAATTAACGATTGGCGGCAAAATGATAGATTTTCATTAAAAACGTTTTAATTTTTTATTGCATTAATTACAAAACTTTTTTTAAACGAACCCAGACAATTCGTCTAGCTATTAAAATTCTAAAAATGTTGGTAGCCTATTTTTTATGTATTTTTATGTCTTCTGCATGTTTAGAAAATGGCAGTGTAAAAATATCTCTATGGGCGACTAACATGGCATGAAGCCCCTCCTTGCTGTGAGAGTGTATATAGCCTATACATTTGCAATACAATTTGGAAGAACATGCTATAGGAGTATAATAGTGCAGGGAAATTTCGTATCATTATAAATTAAAAACAAGAAAAAAAATGCATTCACCATCTTGCCTATATATATCTATAGGATGGAAAAGTTTTGAGCATTCCCCAAGTCTATAACGAATCCCATGCAATGCCCTTTTACTCTATTGATTAAGTGACACGTATATGTATATATAACACTCCAGTAAAGGGATAGTTAGCAAAATTGGACAAGATGTTCCATGCTACTATTCGTTTTAGTCAAGTTTTCCAATGTTTTCATAGATTATAATCAAATATGTGTTCCATTAAAAAATCTCTAAGGAAATAGAATAAAAATGCATCCAACCGAACTATAGGACTATATAAATGTCAGTAAAAATGAATGAAACCATTTTTGAAAACAGCCATGTTTCTCATGGGTTGTCTGGAAATCCGACACTCTTAGTATCCGCAGCTTGAGGATCGATGGAAATATGTGAATGTCGCTCCTTGTTCGCAACAATCACTCAATTCCATCTAGCTTTTCGACATTAATGACGTGGTAGAAACGTTACTGTTTTCTCCCACCATGATAGATGATTAAAGAAATTCGATATGGGAAACAACTTGATATAGTTTGGCTTTGCAAAAAAAGTTACATTTAACCATTCTTCGTGGGGGAGGAATACACTACACTACCGTATGCGCAGTAAATGGCCAAATAATGTTTTTTTGGAGTATTTTTTTAAGTTTGAGATGGTTGAAATAAAATGCACAAGAAGGAAAAGAAATTTGAAACCATAATCGACTGGGTCCAATATGGAAAAAGGAATTTCGCTTTCCAATGAACCTTATCATGGCTGTTTAATGTTTTTTTTTTGTCACCATTTGACGCAATCAATGGTAGCGCTCAAAGATTAGGTAACACATTTGGGGGAGGGATGGGAGTTTTAAATTTTTATATCTTCAGTACCTTGTCACTTAAAGGGGAGCGCAACCCTCAGAAAAAAGTTTCTCCAAACTATAGAGCATATATATTTCAAATATGGTATGTTCTCAGCTTTTCAAAAGTAAAAAAACAAGGGAATATAGGCTAGTTTGTCAATTTTTGGGCAAGTGGGGTTTTTTTTTGGAATGCATTATCGTTTGTGAATGGAAAAGCAAGGACATTATGCAGACTAGTCCATGTCATTGTTTTCCCCATATTCATGTGTTTGTGAAAGCTGGACCGTCAAAAAGCTGATTGCATGAGGATCGATGCCTTCGAGCTGTGGTGCTGGAGGAGGCTTTTACAAATACCATGGACTGTAAGGTTCACTAATCAGGAGGTTCTGGAGCGCATCATGCCAGAAATGCCGCCTGTGGGCAAGGCAATTAGACTCAGGCTCAGTTATCTCAGCCATGTCCTCCACTCGAATTCATTGGAGAAACCAATAAAGCTCTGAATAATCAGTGGAAAAAGATGTAGAGGTCACCAAAGAACACGTTGGTTTGACACCATCAAGGCGGACACTAGCATACACAGATCGGAAGAGCGTCGTGTAGGGAAAGAGTGTTCTATCGGGTG